>CANXYC010186334.1:0-58405 GCA_948193065.1 Aleurites moluccanus
TGTAGCCTAGAAATTTTACCAATGGATTCTATTGCTTCTGTTTTCTAATTAACTGCAAATTCTAATTAGACATGCATTTTTTAAATTATTTCTTCTAAATGAAACCTAATTACAATAAAAATATATCAATTCAACTTAGCCTTAATATAATCCAACAGGTTATCTCAATAGTATAAGACCCCGCAAAATTTTTGAGTAAAAACGATTCATAATTGAAAATTTTGAATTTGAATTTTTACCCATTCAAATTATCTTGAGCCAATATTAGCACAAAACGTGAATAGTGACTATTGTTATATTATTTATGATATAAAGACATATTGTGGATTTAAAAAAAAAAAAAAATTTAGGTTTAATGTATTCTAAAATTAATTGAAATCGACTATATGAATTTTTTATTTTCACTCTAAATAATTTTTAGTAAAAATATACTAAATATATAAAAAATAAATAAAATAATAACTAATCCCATAATCAATTAGCCTTGCCTTCTCAAAACCGAATGCAATTTTAGTATTTAAACCAAAGTTTGGTAAATGAAGCCAAAGAGAATTGGTGGTATGATTAAGTTTTGAAAGTATGTGCATAACACAAATTTCCCCAAACAAAATCATGTTTTCAAAAGTCAAAATTGGCATATTACTCATCTTATAAGCAAGTTATTATACTAATCTCTGACCCACATACCCCAATTTCAAAAGGTATACCTTGCATTTTAAGATTCTATATTTTCTTTTGTTCTCTTCAACCCACCAGATTTGACAAAAAGTACAAAAAATTAGTTAACTATATTAATTAATTTTGTCTAGTTAACACAATATATAAAAATGAATCTTAATAAAAATTAACCACAACACAAACAAATGCATCAATCACAAACTCTTTATATAAGTTGAATGAATTTTTTGAAAATAATTTTTTTTTTCCAGTAAAGTTGATTAATTGACTCTTGAGATTACAACTTCAATATTACTTAATTAAAAATTCTTTACTTAAAAATAAGTAGTAGTGCAGAGCAGCTTACAAATCTACCACTAGTATATAAATGAGAGGCTGCTCATCTTTGATTCTTCTAACCTAAACCCTAATAAATTTGAGTATATTAACTGAAATTTCTAGTTTTATCCTAATTGATTGATTTTGGAGGTTTTGGACTTAAAGGGTTGCCTTGTTTTTTCAAAATTAACCAACATGGCCCATTTGTTTAGGTACAAATAATATCCTATTCATTGGGCTAAAAAGATATACAAGTTGATGATATTATTTATTAGCATACTACAAGTGGATAACTTTTCTTTGGGGCCCAAAAAAAAAAAAAAAAAGCATAGTTTGTTATGGATCATAATAATCAATCATTCATTGAGTTGATTTGAAGAGAAGATATACTTTGTGAGGAAATTAAGTTTCTTAACCAATAAAATTATATCTATTGATAAATCATTTTTTATTCAGTAATACTTTAATCATTTGTAAAACATTAAAATTATAAATTTGAACTCGAATTAGAGATAAGTTAATTAAAATAATTACTTTTTAAATATTATATTCATTTAAAATTAACAATGTTAATTTGATTTTCATATCTTTACACTTTATTTATTGCATGTCCAAAGAAAATTAAATAATAAAATGAAGAAAAAATAATAAAAAAAAATTAATTTCTTTTATATTGTTTAAATATTTTATTTGTATAAAAAGAGAAATTTAAATTCATTTATATGACATTACCTTTCTAATTTGTGTGAAAGATAAATAAGGAGCAGCAAAATAAATGTATTTTTATAATTTGTGCTCCTAAAGTCTAATTGTGAAAATCATATTTCTTCTTATTTTTTTTATTTTTTGTTAATCAAATCAAGAAAATGATATCAATTTTCCTCCATTTTTTTTTTTTTATTTTCTCTTCACTTTCCTTCAACCAAACAATAGTTTAAAGTTGCTATATTAACCCTAATAAAATTGAAATTAAGTGGTGGGTTGTCAAATTGATGTGAGCAATCATGTGAATATGTGATTAAAGGAAACAATGAAAGGAACTCTTTGTGCAAGTTGTGGTCCGAAGCCGCCTTGCCATATACTTTTTCTAAAGCCAATTTGTGTGGACTGTGGAGATTGTTTTGAAGACTAGTTATTCCATGAACAACATGATAAAGTTATTGTGTCACCATTTAGTAATTCAACTCGATAAGATACCTAATATTATTTTTTTCCAACTAAAAATTAATTCGAGTAATTTTATGTTAGAATTATGGATTCAATACTTATCTTTTTTCTTTTAAAAATAATGAAATTAATTCATTTTTTACGCACGACGCATATTAAATTTTCAATTATATGAAATCAATATTTTTCATTTAATTTAATGGTGAATAGTTATGTAGGTATAAAATTATCTTCAATAATTTATTATTATATTATTGGTAATCACACCTATAAATCATTTAAAGAAAAAACATGAATTCAAGTCTTCTATATAAAATTTTCATTCCACATAGTTTGTTATGGAAGTTTTCTATAGGGTGCAACTCTTGCAAAAGACTACACAAAAGACACAACATAATTAGTATTTACTTACTTCTCTAATATAATACATTGCATTGTCCTCAAATTGCTTTGTTCGTATATAGTTTAAAGAGGATATTCTCTATGAGATTTTGTATAATGCTTATCTTGCCACTTTGGCTTCTTTTTAGAGAAAACTGAATATTTATTAAGCAATAAAATATAATAATATAAAATTATAAAACTTTATAATATTATAATTTTCCAATATATTTATTAAAATAAATTAGAAATACAAATAATGATAACAACAATTTTGATTTAAAAGATTTGATTGTACCCAATAATAAATAATAGTATTTTTTTGATAATTTTTCAACGAATTCAATTTGAATATCAATAAATATAGATTTAATGTTAAAAATAAAATTTTTAATTTTTTTTTTAATTTAACTTTCAATCTCCAAAAAAAGAGGGATATTTTCTTTAATTATTTTAATGTTGGCCAATAAACATAGTATTTATTTAATATTTGTCATATATATGTTGCACTTCCTAAGAAGATGATACCTTGTCATCATGCCATGAAATATCCCCTATGTAAACCCTTAATTCAGTATTGTAGATTTTTATTTATATTGAATGTATATAATAATTTAATAAAATAAAAATATATGAAATAAAAAAAAAGAATATTGTTATTTTTTCACTAAAATAAAATTAAAAAAATCATATTGGTTAAAATATATTATTATTTATTCATTGTGTATTTGATATAAATTTCTATACTTAATATATATAAGAATTTTTCATTAAAATTATAATATTTATTTTGTAGAAAAAAATAAAGAATAAATCTTAATAATATTTTTTTAAAAAATAAGTATATAATGTACATCAAAAATTCTTTACAGTAGATATAATTATTCGAATTTAAATTTTTAACTTTTTATATTACGAGTCAAACACTTGATATTGAGTAATTAGTCCAATTTCATATATGAAAAAAATTTAGTAATACTGATAATATACACTCATTTAATATGAAAATAATATATAAAGTAAAAAAAATAAAATTTATACATCAAAGTATATAATTTTTTTTTTAGAACTGATATATTTAATGAAATACATACTTAGCTCATGCATGAGGACGGTGACTGGGTGAGTTGTGTACATCATCCACATGTTCTCCATGATAGTACCTTCCATTACTCTCCATGTTCTAATATATAAACCTTCCTAATCACATGCTGTTGCTCCATGACCAGAATTAATGGATCATGGCCACTTCTTTCCATTCATCATTATTAAGATCCACTAGTCAACTCTTTTATTTTTATTTACTTCATCTTTTTATATTTTTCTTATTATCATCATATGTTTTGTTAATTAATTACGAATATGAATTTAATTAATGGGTTCAATGGAAATTGACTGGTAAATGGTGACTTTTTAAGTATTAGTGATTGGACTTCTTATTTAAGGGGACAAAATATGCACTGCTGTAATTTGATTTTTGACAAGTAAATGGGAAACAGCTGCAAACTAATTTGACAAAGATGGATTTCATTCTTTTCCAAAATTATCTTTATAATGCATGACAAAGATGTTTAGTATATATTAATTTAACCCTTTTTCTTTTTAATATAGTAAATACTATTTCAAATGTGTCAATGACTAAAATAAATGAAATAATTTTTAAGATTGATTAATAAAAAATTGAAGATTTTAACATATTGTTAAGATTATTATTTCTTCCATCTAAAAAAAATTATTATTTTTTATTTGAATTTAAAAGATATCTTTGGACCAATGTGTATATTTATGAAAAATAAATTTATTTTTAGATAAATTTAAAATAGACACGGAATCATATATAAATTCAGATGAGTCATTACAGTAAAAAAAAAAAATTATTATTTTATAGAAAAATTTTTAAATTAATCCATCCAAGTAAATTTTTTATACATAATTAATTTTTAATTCACTTAAAAATAAATTTTTAATTTCAAAATATCCTCATATTGAGTCAATATATTCATAAACATGTTGAATCTATATATCAAACACATTAATGAAATGAGAAAAAATTCAATTTATCAAATAATAAAATTATTTAGGACAACAATATAATTAAACATAATATTTTAAAATTCATCCATTAAAATTATTCACGTCTTTTTATCAAACAACTTTCTCGGAAAATAAAAAACTTATCCCTGTGTTTAAACTTTTAACACTAAAATTGTAACATTTTACTTTTACCATGATAAAAAACACCAAAGCTGTTAAAGACCAAAGCTGAATTGTCACCAAAATCCATACATGCAAACATTCATCAGAACTTTCAAAATTTATCAACAGCAGCCTTATTTTTCACCAATCCCTTTTGACCGTACTCTGTGCTTGCCAGCCATAAAAATAAAACTTATATATATATAATTTTTTATTGTCATATTATTTAATAAAAATATTAATTATTATAATAATATAAAATAAAAAGATATGATGTATAAAGAAAATATAAATAAGAGATTGATATACAACAAAACAAGGATTTGGATTGAAACTTCACATACCTAACCTTATCTTAAAATTACCTGGCTTGACAAATTAAAAGAACACTTTACTTCTCCTTATCTTTTCAACATAAATTAATAAAATTACTCTCAATCAATAGCATCCCTCCTTATAATTTTTTTTTTTTCTAATTTCAATTCTCAAATCTCAATCTAAATAATGTTCCGTTTGAAGAAACTAAAATTTAAATTAGAGTTATAATTAGGATTGGATTTGAAAATTTTAATTTCAATATTTGATAATTATTTATATTTAAAATTAAAATTTTATTTATAATTTCATGAAATTATAATATAATTAAAAAAATAATTTCATAATTTTATTCTCAACTAATAAGAATTATAATTTAATAATTACCATTATTATTCTCTCTCCCACTGTTATTCTAGCATCATCGCTATCACTGATAGTGATAATCCTCCACCTTCGGTGACTTTGATTCGCCACCATTGGCAACGGTGATTCACCTTCACCATCACCATCATCATTTGTAATGAAGACTCGTTGGACAGTTATCATCAGCAACGATGGTTTGCCAGACTGTTATTACTGACGATTCATCGCCACCACCAACAGTTCACCACCACTCTCAATTCTATTACCATTTTTATCGTCATTAATTTTTTTATTTAATTTTAATTTTAATTCTAATTTTATATATGAAATAAATATTAAAATTATGATTTAAACAGCCATTTATTTTTATTTATATAGTCATTTATTTCTAGAGAAGTCTTTTTCTATTAGAATTGGTTTGAAATAAAAAATTAAAATTAAAATTCTAAATAGAATTTTAATTTTAATTTTTTATTTCAAACCAATTCTAATAGAAAAAGACTTCTCTAGAAATAAATGACTATATAAATAAAAATAAATGGCTGACAACACATAAATTGATGACCCTACATAACTAGTTTTCCATAACTTGTGGGGATAATAGTACAAATTGATCTCCTTCAAATAAGAACATGTAGGTCACTTTGCCCTTCTCTCTAAGGTCATCACTTGGTTCCCTTTCTTCACCGCCCTTCACAGTTTGCACGTGTATCATCAAATATCCTTAAAATTCTTTTCCTTCTCTTGATTTCCATAAAATATTTCTCAATCCAAGTAATGGGAATATGCTAAAATTTAAATTTCAAATATTTTATGTTATAAAATTAAACATTCAACCAATAAAATTTATTACAATTTATTTCTAACTGGTTAGTATTAAATTGTAAGAAATTTTGAGTTTAAATTTTAATAAGAATAAAAGTAATTTATAAAAAATAGACAAGCAGGTATTATAGTATTAAAAAAATAATGATATTATTTTTGTATTTATTCTGATTTAATTTTGTTTTGGTTCTGAAAGTACAGTACTAATAGAAAAATTGGAGGAGGAATTTGACTGAAAGAAGTGGATGCAGTTTGGCTGATTGAGTGCTTCAGTATGATTCTAAAAGTTATAAAATTCTGATCTGAAATTAGTAGGGACACACCCCAAAGAGATGATTGTTCAAACACCACTAACAAAAGAAATTGGCCTGTTTATATTGACTTTACAAAATTTTGAAATTCAAGGACAATTTTACTTTTTCAATATTCCTCCCTTTCACAAATCCTCTCTCATCCCCTCTTGTACTAATTTAAATTCAATTTGTGGCTCCATATATATATTTTGCTTCATTTATTGGCAAATTAATGAAATTCACACTCATATTCATAATTTTTTTTATTAATTATTATGTTTATTGATTGTTTAGAGCAGAAAGTGTTAGCTCTTAAACTATATATATATAATAATAATAATAATAATAATAATAATAATAATAATAATAATAATAATAATAATGTTTTAAGAGTTGGTTTACCTATCAATAACTGGATTTAATTAAGAAACCATGAATAGTGTGTCTAATTAATTGTCACAGAAGTTAGACACAGTTCTGCCCTTATCATAAAACTAGTAAAATTTAAAGTACAGCTATATACAAGGCAAATTTGAAGGATCTATTATTTTATCTCCTTAGTTATGAAAAGGTTTCATAGTATAAATAAAGAAAAACAAAAGGCTGTAGTTCAAAAAAAAAAAAAAATTGAGTATATTGTGGATCACATCTCAAATATAATTTCTTTTGATTTAATAGCAAAATGATATCGCGGTCAATTTTTACATATTATATTAAATATATTTTCCTGATTTAATAAAATCAAATCATAACAAATAACAAAAATAATATATTTTTTTATTAACAAAATTGACTCTTAAATTTAAATATAATTTCTAAATATATAAATTATATTTCAACAAAATACTCATAAATATATTTTATGTTAAGATAAAAAATTCATAAATATAAAAAAAAATATTATTTACAATATGAAAAGTTATTGAATCACCAAACATAAGGAAAAAGAGCTTTTTAATCAATGGCATAATATATGAATGTTATTGGTGGGGAAAATGTTTCCATTATTTTAGAATCAAATTCATCATGATTCCTATTTTTCAAACTAAGTGACTGGAATTTTGAAATCATCACCACATGCCATAGTTAATATATATATATTAAAAATTAATTAAAGAAATCCAAATCCATCTAATGAAAATCTCTAATTTCTCACCATTTTCTTTCTTTTTCTTGTCAGAAACAAATAAAGATAGTACTATATATGTGACAAATTTCATGTGAACCCACCTCCTAACCCAATCTCTTTCTCTCTCTCTCTCTGTTTCATAATATAAACACTCGTCTCTGAAACGACTTTTCCTTCACTTCTCGTCCTTTTCTTTAAAACAAATTAAAATTCTGGCTACAAACCCAAGATTTGTATTACTACTGTTATTATGGGTTTCTTGATTTTCTTGTTTCTTTCTCTTCTGTTGTTGATATTAACACCACCATTTACAAAAGCTGAAACTTTCATTAATACCTTGAATAACAGTACTACTGTTACCAACAGTAATTTGTTATTGAATTCAAGAGAATTACTAGCTACAAGAAAATGCAATTGGTTCCAAGGAAAATGGGTTTTTGATTCTTCGTATCCTCTTTATGATTCTTCAACTTGTCCTTTCTTAGATTCAGAATTCAATTGTCAAAAAAATGGCCGTTCTGATAGATACTATCTCAAGTATAGGTGGCAGCGCTTCTCTTGTAACTTACCCAGGTTCGTTATGAATTTTAATTAATTTTTTTAAAAAATAAAAAAAATCATTTTTATTATATATTTATATATGGATATATATAACTATAAATGCAGGTTTAATGGGTTGAATTTCTTGGAGAAATGGAGAGGGAAGAAGATAATGTTTGTAGGTGACTCACTGAGTCTGAATCAGTGGCAATCTTTGACATGCATGCTTTATGCTTCTGTGCCTGAGTCAAAGATTTCATTTATTAGAAGAGATGGATTAGCTTCAGTCTCATTTGAGGTTGGTTTACACTAATTTCACAGTTTTTTCTATTAATTTTTTTTTGGGTTTTAAATTTTATCTATAATTTATAATACATATATAATGATTGCTTGGCTATAGTGCATGCACGTCTTGTCTTTTTTTTCTTGAGAAGGTAAAGTTTTTATTCTTTTTTTAAAGAGTTTTGTGTAGTTAGATCACACTTATAAAAATTTTAATATTTATAATTAGTGTTAAAAATGAGATATAATTTTTTTACGAGATATTATATATATATATATTGTGAACCTTTAAATTTAAATGAAAGGGAAAAATCTCCACCAACAGTAATTGCTCCTACCACTCAAGTTAGGTATTGGAATATATTTTAATTAATTTTTTTATTCAATTTTGAAGTTTGAAGTTTTTGAAAAAAATGGAGTTTTATTTTATTTTTTGTTCTTATAGCATTAAAAGGGGAGCGTGATTGGTGGTTGCCTTTTGTTTTGAGTTTGCCGGAGACATGTCTGATTTTTTTTTTTACTGGTAAATAATGGAGGTTTCAAAATTTAAACATCACCGCAGCTTGTACTGTTTTAGCATTATCTTCTGGTGAAAAAAAAAAAAAACAAAATAATAATTATTTATGAAATTTATACTGAAAACACTGTTAGATCATAAAAAAGGTGGTAAAAATCTTTCTGGCAATCCTATTTGTACTATTTTAGTTGTCCTAACTTTTATTTTTAATTTTTACTATTTTAGTTGTTATTCTTTATTTTTTTTATTTATCGAAATAATATTAGAAGTCAATGAAAAAATTTATACTTACACTAAATATATAGATATATTTTATGCATTAAATCAATGAGCGATAAAATATTTTAATTAATATTTTTTTTAATCTAATAAAAAAATATCAATACATTTTTTTATTTTTACATATTGCATTAAATTTATTTTTTATTTTAAATTATTATAATTTACTTGAATTTTTCAACATCAAATAGGATAAGTTTTTTTTTTTTTTCAAATTAAGGATGAATTTGTAAGTAATATATAACTATTTTTTTTATATATATTTAAAAGAATTTTTATTGGGTACATAAAAATTTATCATTTCTTTGTTTCTGGAAAATTGTTTTAGTACTTGAATTTTATTTTTCTTCTTTTAACAAATAGTAATTATGATATGTTAGTTGAAAAAGAAAAGCCTTTTAGAGTAAAGAACACGACCAATGATTACTCCAAAATTTTCTCCAATTATTTGCATAAAACAGGTTTCAATTAGCAATAGTCTCCATGCCATTTGGCCGCCTTTGTCAATGTCCAGACGATTGCATTTTGGAGAAAATACACCTCAAACTACCCTTAAGAATTTGCTACCGACAACAAAATTCAAACATCACATAATTAGAAAACACGTGTCATTCAAGATTTGGGAGTTACTTAAATACATAGATTAATTTCTTTTTAAAGTATTAAAGAAGAGTATTCAAACTTAAATATATTATATAAACCATATAAATATATAGGGAGCTAAAAAATTAAATAAATATAAAAGAAATAGAAAATTAAAAATTAATCAAGAAATATAAACAAGAACAATAAAAATAGAGAAAATAAAATACTTGAAAAGATGTAAAATTTCTTTAGAGTATCAGATTCACCTCGAACTTTGAGTCACTCTACCTCTAAAGATCAGTTGAATATTTTTCCTTTTAATTCTAAGAGAAATAATTAAAATTATAAATAGAAAAACAATGAATTATCTTTTGGCCCTTTTTAACTATGCGATCTTTGAAATTTCTTTATTCTGTTCCTACTGGTTCTTGGTTTGTTTTTATGTATTGTTATTGGCACTTTCCAAGGACCACATGTGGCAATAAAGAGAACGAGTTCTTTGCTTATACGACAATTTCTTTATACTTAATTTATAGTTTCCAGTAGTATGCCACGTAGCAATTGTTGGCCCCGCTTATCTTTGTTTTTTTTTAAAGCATACACGCTACATTGGGACACCTAATTTAATTAATCCCTTTCAATTGTCAAGTGTAACAGTTGGAATGTTCATCTCTTATTTAATATCTTATTTTTTATACATCATATAAAAAAATATATAAAATAAAAAATATAATATTAAATAAAATAAAAAATTTAAATTATTAAATTTTATATTTTATTATATCTCATTTTTTATTATATATAAATATAAATATAAATATATAAGTTTAAGTATGAGATGCGTCATTAAATTTATTAAAAAATTAATTTAATTTTAATTGATATATAAGTTAATTTAAAAAAATATTTTTATTATCTAATTAGAAAAAAAAATACCAAAAATCATAAGGCTCGAGAGGAGATGTAATATTATTAATAATAAAAATTATATTATAAAAAACACAAATTAATATAATTAATAATTTTGAATGAATTTTATTTTATTTCAATAATTACCTGAAATGAAAATTTAATAATAAATTTTTGTGAGCAGGATTATGGAGTTTCGGTTCTACTTTATCGATCACCATTTCTAGTAGATCTTGTTAATGAGAAGGAAGGAACAATTTTGAAGCTTGACTCAATATACAGTGGCAAGGCTTGGCTAGGAATGGACGTTCTGATTTTTAACACATGGCATTGGTGGACCCACACAGGAAGAACTCAACCGTAGGATCCATTTTTTTTATATAATTATATTCATCACATTATTATTATTTTTTTTGAATAAATATTAATTTATTTATTTTTTAATTATAATTGCAGATGGGATTATATGCAAGAGGGAAATAAATTGTATAAAGATATGAACCGTTTAGTTGCATTTTACAAAGGACTCGCTACATGGGCTAGATGGGTCAATCGAAATGTTGATCCTTCCAAAACCAAAGTTTTCTTCCAGGGAATCTCTCCCACTCACTATGAGTAAGCAAATTCCATTCCTTTATATATATACTCCATCCGTTTTTTTTATCTGTCATTTTATAAATTCATCAATTTATATTTTTAATTGACATTTTAAATTTTCAAATCAATATTTATCTTTTTTTTTAATTTTATTTTTATAGTATTTAATTAGAATACAATAATTTAATTAAAGATAAAATTAATAATATAATATTAAATAAGTCATTTTGTGTAAAATTTTAAACGACAGATAAAAAAAAATAAGAAATTTATTAATAAGGCGGTATCTTAAACTAATTTCGGATCGAATTAAATTTACTATTCTAATATGGTAAAAATATGTCATTTACATTGGCACTAAAAAAACAGAGCCATATAATGACTAACAATAACCAAAAAAAAAATCTCATTAACTTATAATATTTTCATCTAATTTTCAAAACACTAAACAAAACTATATGGTAATTAATATTTTATTGATTTAAAATAGGGGCAAGGATTGGAATCAACCCACAAAATCATGTGTTGGGGAAACACAGCCATTCTTTGGAATGAGGTATCCAGCAGGCACACCAATGGCTTGGGTAGTTGTTAAGAAAGTATTGAGCAGAATCAAGAAACCAGTGTATTTGCTAGATGTAACTACACTCTCACAATACAGAAAGGATGCTCATCCATCTGACTATAGTGACAACCACAAGACAGATTGTAGCCATTGGTGTTTACCTGGATTGCCTGATGCTTGGAACCAGCTTTTATATGCAGCTCTTATGATTTAATTAATTAACTACTTTTAAAATTTTTTTTAGGATTAATAAATCAATATTAAATATTGTAATGTAGTTGATTTTTTTTTTTCCATTTTTAGAAGATCATTATTTCGATGATTAATTAGGGTTTTAAAATTCTCTTTAGGGTTTTAAAATTCTCTTTCTTTCTTCCATTTTTCTTGTGCAAGTAAGCAATAAGAAATTAAGAAGGCAAATGGGAGTGATGGTTCATTTGTAAATTTTTATTATTTGTTTGAATTTTTTGGCAATAAAGTTGCCATGAATTGTATGGAAATTTGTTCTTGCCATCTAATTAATTAAATTTTATATTATTTGTTGCATGCTCTCTTTATTCAAGTATATGACTAATTACCTTGTTAGAATCTCATAATTAAGGACATGTAAAAACTATGATAAATTATATATTAGAAAGTATATTGTATAAGAAATTGATTTAATTTTTTAATTTTGTTTTGTAAATATAGTTATGGGTATATTTACAAGAATTTATCCATCCATTTATCAAGATTATATAATTTTCTCTTCGATTAAATATATGAGCATATCCCATATTCAATCCATCTATTAGAATAATATCTTTTAGATGTCCTCGCAGACAAGAATTAATGTATCTATTTTGCATACCTGTCCCTATTTTTGTCTCTCTCTCTCTCTCTCTCTCCCCCTAAAACTTTGTTTTCTCTGCTCTCTCTAGTTCCTTTACTGTGCTTGTTTTTGAGGTGTCGCTGATCATGACATCGGCGGTATCTCCTCTCTTCTTTCTCTTCTAATTTTCTTCTCTCTATAATTTTAGAGTAGTGGTATCTGTCTTTTATGGCTTATAATTTGGGGTGTAATACTTATATAGCTACTCCTCATTCCTTTGAAAGTTTGTGAGCAAAATGTTTATTTTGAGAACTTGGAGTCTATTTCTTATTAGAAGATTAATGTTTTTTAAGGGATTGTGATTCTATAATGGCTTCAACTCTTTAAATTTAAAGTTCTTATCAGCAACGTAGGTAAATCTAATTTTAATGATGCATGAAAAAGTTTAATTTGATTCTTTTTATGGGTAGATTAATTATTTACCACTCTCTCTATTATTTGCTTACAGCATAAGATATTGTTTGTCAGTAGATGATCTATAAACACTCTTGTTATAAGTCTCAAGATTTGGTAATTCAATGAATTTTTCCTATCTTTTCTGTATAGATCTAAGTTTTTTCCTTTATAGATTTGGAGAAATCTTAAATCTAAGTTTCTGAGTTTCTTTTGTATCTCTCTCTCTGTAATTTCTTTATGAAATTAATGGATTCTAATTTAAAAAAAAAAAAATAGGACATTATAATTGTAGAAACAGCACAGAAGTCACGGCTGATTTGCCGAATTAAATCATCTTAAATTGTATAATTTCGAGTTCTTCGCCCACTAAGATATTATGCAATGGACCATACTAGGATTGAATTCTAACAAGCCCAAGTGTTAAAGTCCAACAAGTAGCATTATGGGCCTCCATTATATATTTATTTGGACTTCAGATTCTCATTGTTAAGGCCTGTAATAAGAAGAATGCAACATGGTTTATAACGTGGCTGAAGATTTTAGGGATTTTTTTAAAAATATTGAAAAAAATAAACAATATTTCTGTTAGAAAAAAAAAAACTTTCAAAAATATTATATATTTAAAAATATTTTTTTAAAAATATAACATATACCAAATATATATCAAACATATATAAAAAATATATCACATGTATACTAAATATATACTAAAAATCAGTAAAAAAAAAAAATCATCCAATTGAAAAAAAATTCAAAATATATAATATATTTATATAATATTCCCAAGATTTTATGTCCACGCATCAAACTCGGCCCCAGTAATCTTGACCAAGTCCATTAATTAATGAGATTGAATGCCGATTCATCAACCTTGAAACTACAGCCATGACACGTGGCATAAACTCATCCAACACATGTCCATTCTACTCCATGCACACACGTCCAGTTTCTTTCTGAAACCGCCATTAGAGTTCTGCTTTAAAGTTTGAACTCTATCATCACCTGCAAATGCTGACTAAACCAAAAACCCAGTTGAAGAAATTAAGAAAAACATAAAAATGTCATCTGAGAAAGCTCGTAGAGAGAACACTACCAGTGAGAGAGAGGTTCACTTGGAAAAAGATAGAGTTCCTAAAATGACTACTCATTTTGAGTCTTTGATGATTGCTGGTGATGGAAAACAAGCAAATACTGAGACACGACCCCAGCAGAAGTTTGAGTCTATTGCTGATAAGGTGAAAGAAGTAACGAATGAACAAGAAAATAAAGAAGAACAAGCTGGAGGAGCTGGAGGGAAATCATTTTCTGTTGGAAAATATGGAATGGAGAATAAAGAAGAAGAGGGAGAAAACAAACAGAAGCAACTTTCTCTTGAAGAGATATCAAAATTAAGAGAAAAGGCACAGCAGAATTCTATGGAGGCTATAAAGAATGCACAAGAAAAATATGAGAAGGCTAAAGAAAAGACCAGCCAAGGTTTGGGTGTTGCTGCTGAGTATGCTAAAGAAAAAGTTGCACAAGCTAAAGAAACAACAGTAGAGAAGGGCTCACAAGCTAAAGAGACGGTTAAACAGAAGGGTGAACACGCTAAGTACACTGTCCTGGAAGGAGCTCAGAGAAAAGGGCTCCCAACCTAAAGATACAGTTAAAGAGAAAGGTGCACAAGCAAAAGACGCTGTCCTTGAAGGTGCTCAAAAGACATCACAACGAATTGCAAAGAAAGGGTCTCAGGCTAAAGACACTGTTCTTGAAGGGGCTCAAAAGACATCTCAACAAATAGCAGAGAAAGGGTCTCAGGCAAAAGTCACTGTTCTTGAAAGCACTAAAAACACTGGCCAATCTGTAGTAGAGAAGAGTTCCCAAGCAAAAGAAACAGTAGCTGAGGAAGGAGCAAAAGCAAAGGATACTGTCCTTGAAGGAGCTAAAATGACTTCACAATATGCAGTAGAAAAGGCAGCTGCCGCTAAAGAAGCGACAGTAGAAACTGGTAAGGAGGCTGCTCATAAAGCTGGAGAAGTAGCCTTGGATGTGAAGGACAAGGCTGCTATGGTTGGTTGGACATCTGCACATTACACCACCCAGAAAACTGTAGAGGGGACAAAGGTAGCTGCAAGGGCAGTTCAGGGAGCTTCAGAGAAGGCTGCGGAGCTTGCAGCCAGGCCATTCACTGCTGCTAAGCAAGCTGTTGTGGCTACTGGTGAAAGTATGAAGGAATATACTGCTAGAAAGAAAGAGGCGGCGAAGAGCGAATTGGAAGCCAGGAAAGCAGCTGAAAAACAGGTATGCTTTACCATATAATTCAGAGTAGTCCCTGTGTGGTTGCGAGTCACAATCATAGTCAGAGTTGAATTAATCTAAAAAATTTCTCTGTTTGAATAATTTAGTACCTAATTATTGATTCAAGTCTTAAAAGATGGTCATTTTGTGGGAAATTAAGTTTTTTTTTTTTAAAAAAAAAAAATTAACTAAATGTATAGCCATTGCCAGCATCATGCAGGTTCAACAATGAACAAGGAATGATGATACTATAAGGAATGGTGGAGAACTTAATTGGCTCTACCTATCAAGGGCTTCCAATGTGATTTTAATTTCGTCTTTTCCGATTAAACATATAAAATATGATATTTTTTGTCTAATTTTGTAAACCCAAAAAACTGTTGTATTTATATAACTTGAATAGAATGTCAAGGTGTGTTTTTGTTAGCCATTTCTCCTGAAAGCGAAGATTCCTGTGTGTAAATGTTTGATTGTTCTACAATTAAACTGGAAATTAGAATAAATTTGATTCCTGTGTTTAAATGTTTGATTGTTCTACACTTGAACTGGAAATTAGAATAAATTATCTTGTTGCCTAATTGAGGATAATGAGAGAGTTTCCAGGATGGAGACTACAACGAGGAATCACAGGCTCATTCAACAGGAGGAGGAAAATGGGAAGCAGAGGGCAAAGCAGCAGGAAGCATCAGCAGGAAAGCCTTTCCTGAAGCCTCAGAAGAAGAGCATCATCAATGGCAGCAGCAGCGGCAAAAGGGAGACAGCGGCAGCCTACTCGGGGCCATTGGCGAAACTATAGTAGAGATTGCTCAGACAACTAAAGAGCTTGTCATTGGACAGGACCAACCTAGAGCAGAGACTAGTCTTGGATATGAAGCAAGCCACACCCAGTATAATAGTAAGCAAGAAGAACATGAAAGCAGAGGATGAGAATTGAATAAAGATTCTGATGGTTTCTGTTTCTACGCACCAAAATAGATAAAACTGATATGTCAGTGGCCGCCTTGTTTACGTTCATGCCTATAAATGGCTGCTGTTTGTTTTTGTTTTTTTTTTTTCACTTTTTTTGCTTCGTGTATATATATATATATATATATATATATATATATATATGATTTTAGGCTAATGAATAAATTTGAAGATTTAATGTCCATTATCATTTTTTTTTTTAATTTTTTCTTAATTTTTTTTTGTAGAACAGATTATTTTTCTCTTTTATAAAAACATCCCCAGTGCATGAGATTTCTCGCTTTACATGGCAGATTCATCACCCTCTGGTTATAAAAATCTCTTGTATGATGCACAATAAAGCTTGGCATAACTTCAGAGAATATGTTCACGAGTTGCTGGAATGCAAGGGGAAAAAGAGTTTCATTTACAAGGGATGTTGCACTTTTGAACAAGGAGATCAGTAATTTTAAGGATCAAAATATTATGGCAGAAACCAGGGACTTAGTTTAAATGAAGGATTGTTCTTGGAAGCTCAACGATCAAGAACATGATGAAGATGTTTTGATCAAATAATTCGCAAGAAATTGCGGACAAAAAAAATCATGAATTCAATACTCAGACCACTTGCGTAGAAAGAAAATGAACAAAAAAAATCACATAGACAAGTAATTTGAACTTCTCAATCAATCTACCAAAATCTTATGAATATCTAGTTGCACTTTTAATGAGAATTTCCAATAAAATGTGTAATACATGGATCAAATCCAACACCAAGTAGTTATATTCTCGTTATCTGGAGGAGGGAATAATATTGAAACATTGAAAATGAAAAGCTCCACTGTTCAAGAATGCAATTCATAGGTAAAAAAAAAAAACACATAAAAAAGGTCATGCCCTGCTTTCACCAACTTCCTGTCTACAAGTTAAACAGAACATCAAACTCCTCACACTCAATAATATGAAAGAATTGGAGGATTTGGTTGTTAAATGCAGAAATAATAAATAGCACCAATCTTTGAACTTTCTAAACATAGATTCAGAAAAGCCAGAAATCAGAGGAACATCCATTTCTGTGCGTATATATGTGTGTGTGTGTGCGCGCGCGCGCGCATGAATCATCACAGTTTTCCACTCCCTATAATAAAAAACAAAGAAATTACATAGATAAAGAAAGCAATATCAAATCTGCATCCAATCTAACGCTATCTCTGCTTAGATGCACAAATCAACAAGGTATCTGAGAAGTGAACCACTCCATAACATGAATAGGAGCCTTGATCAACTCCAGAGCTACCTCCACTATTATGGTCACACACAAACAACAGGGGCATATACATGTCAACAACAACCTGCAAAGTTCCCAAGATTACATCCACAATCAGAGATCCAATCTATTAAAACAAAAACAAAAAAGCAGAAAATGAAGAAATCTCAAATACCCAGAAATTGAAATGCATTAAAATCTCAAAAAATGAAGAAATCTCAGATGCCCAGAAATTAAAATAGCAGAAAATGAAAATAAAATTAAATAAAGAACGAACCCTACGATCCAAACGACAACACCAACAATGGAGATAAGCAGAGACAGAAAGGCAAAAGGAAGGCCTAATAGAAATCCCAAAGGCCTACAATCGTCGCACATATTTCTCTTTAATTCTGTTTCTTTCTTGATTTTGAAAGAGAGTTTCTTTTTCTTGGTAGGTACTGTAGTATGAATCTCTCCTCCTCTGTTTCTCAACTTTCTTAATCTTTATCTACTATTTTTTCCTTTTTTTTTTTTTGCCAATTTATTTATTCTTAAGAATCTTTATCTACTCTGAGATGAATAGATTTATGTGGTAATCGTGATAATGTATGTTAATTTTATTTAATTTAGATAAGAATTTGATTGATTTACTGAAGAAGAGTGTACGCGTAAGTCATTTATGAGGACAGCGGAAACAGAGGCAGCTGCACGTTTTGGTTGTATGAATACAAAAAATTAGATCAAAGTAAACCTTACCCTTAAAGCTAAGGTTTCCAAAAAAGGCCACATCATTCATCCTCCACGTATAATTTTTGCCTTTGTATATATCAAAAAATATTTTTATCTTATTTTCATATTGAAAAGACTATAGTACTCCTATCTCCATTACCTTGGCCACAAATATATATATATATATATACCAAGAGTCTAGTTTGTGATAAGAAACTTTGCTCCTTTGAAAAAATTTCCACTTTGATTCTTCTGTTTATTAGTGGTATGATCCATTAAATATAAATATGATTTTTCATAATAAAATTTATTTATTTTTCTCTAATATTAATAATTAATAATCACGATTTCTTATAAAAATTAATCTAACCATACAATACCATGTTATACCATGTTAGCACATAATTTATGTCAATTGAGTTGAATTATTATTATATTTATTGCATTACAATAGCTTTTTCCTACACGCAAAATCCTCATCAATTTGCATAATTATAGAGAATGTGTTAAATAATTTTTTTAATTATAATTAATAGCATAAGTTTATCTATCTGCACACTGAATCATAACTTAATGATAATTATATATTTTTATAACAATAAATTTAGAATTAATTTTTTCTTCCTAATACTAAAAAAAAAATGTTATTAACATAAGTTTATTTATTCCTATTATTTAATTTAATTTAAATACAAACCATCCTTATTAGATTTGAGTAAAATATGAATGTATATGGATAAAGTTTTCTCATTAAAATATTTATATTATTTGCTATAAATCAATTTGGCTCCAACGCACATGTTTATACTGTATCCATACATAGTAAGCAAGGAATATAGATGGATACAATATCACAAAAATTTCACATCAAATAACAATGACCCATTCAATGTTTTTGGTTTGTTTTCATATTGAGAGAGATCCCAAATTTGAGATTAATTTTAAGAGGTCCAATATTTATTCATATTGTAGGCCACTCCTATCATCTCTCTTTTTCTTTTTATCTTCTTTTGACGATGATGATTACTTCATTATATAATTGAAACCAGTCACCAAACCTCTCTATAGTGGCTGGTCAGTAGTCACTTGTCAATTAAATGACTTTTCTGTCATAGGAGCCACACAATTTACATGTTATGGATAAACAGATTCCGTTGAGCAATAAGCACCTTAGCGTGTCCTAATAATGAAGTAAAATTTTGCTGATGTTACCAAGCTCGTATAGTTCCAGAAAGCAGCAGGCACAGCCCGTATTACTGCAAGTTGTTTTACAAATGAAATCTAGGCTCCCAAGCCACAGATTCAAGTCCTCAAATTGGGACATTTCCAAATTTCCTGATCAAGACGAGAAAAAGAGAAGGAAAAGGATATTAGATTAGGTTTCAGTTTATCACTCATGGATAAAATGGTTAAATATGAAACCAGATTGGAAATTTTGCATCAGATTATCCACTTACCAGCATAACAAATCTTGAGTTTGAGTTGTTTTACAGATTAAATATCAACCTGGGGGCTTGTTGAAACTTGCATTTTTACATTCCATGGAGATGATAGAGGCAAGTCTCTCGTAAACCTGTAATTTAGAAAAAAAAAAGAAAAAAAAAAGTACCTTTTGTGTGTGTGAGTGAGAGAGAGAGAGAGAAAGAGATTGTAATCACATACCACAGAAAGCTGTTCATTTGTACCATCTTTGTCATTCTTGTCTTGTTTATTGGTAAATGATGTGTCATACCTTCAGAGCAGATTAATACAAGAAACTCGTAAGAAATAGCATTTTTACATGCAGATTTAAAAGAAGATTGATATTATGTTTCATTGCCGGAGAAACAAGTCAATGGATCACAGACTAGGGCATCAAATAATGACATAATTATAACTTAACATGAGGAATCACCAAGATACGACTATTCTTAATTTCTTACCAATCACGGGGAATCCCTGCTTCGTCTCTGGCTGAGTAATTGAAGGGCCCTTTTAACTCCACGTTGTACTCCCTTAACAAGTCTGAATTATCCCCAAAAAGATTTAAAATTTTTGCCTTTACTTTTATGGGACTAAAAGTATACGCAACATAATGGACCATATAAAGTCAAATGCAAGAAGTGCTGCTGATACCTTTAAAAGTGGAACAAGGGGTACAACCAATTTTCTGACAGACAGAGACGAACCAGTAGACACCAACAGCAACATGTGCAACTTCCTCATCTGCAATTCTAGCCACAATTTTAGAGGTCTTAGAGTCTCCAAAACCAATTAATTTTTGCACTAGTCTAGGTCCAGCATCAAGTCCTCTAGCCTCCTGTATCAACAACGGAGGAAAGAAAGCTGAAAATTTCTTCATAATATATACATGTTTGATTTTATACAAATGAGAGAGAGAGAGAGAGAGAGAGAGAGAGAGAGAGAGATAAAACAATCATCAACATTTGAAATTCAAAAACATGATTTTAAGTCCTAAAAAACATTTGTTGCTATGAAGCATTTACAGGCCTCGCCAGAGATGTCCACTCTATATATTGCTCTAGTAAGTTTAGCGCAATCACAACTCAGAGCCAAAGTTCTAGAGTAAAAATTATCAGCTAGCCAACTATGACTCTATCATCCCTTAAAGTGCACAAGATCTTAGGAGAATGGGTGTTCTTAGAACACAATAAAACCAAACTGTATCATAGCTAAACTTTGATTTGGCTTTTCTCTTTTCATACATCATAATCTCTCTAGTAACAAATTTTTTTATATCATCTGGATCTGGACCACTAGAAAAGGATATATGTCATGTTAACAGTAGTATCAGAGCAAAATGCACTCAAAGAAAGAAAAGATTTACAGGAATAAGATCATGGTCTACAATCATACGAATATAAGACATGGAATTGAAGCTCAACCAATTCACAAGTGCAAGAGGGAATATCTAGAAGACAACATGAGAAACTAATACAGGACAGAACAACCACCTCTCCCAATTCAAATATGAAAAGATGTTTCTTTTGAACCATGTGGTTACTTACATAAATCAAAGGTAGTTCGACATTATAATTCCCTACCTGATTCCTTATTTGAGAGTTCTGAATAAACCAGACAATGCAGAATCAGAAGTCAAACTACTGATGAAGAGCCAGGCTCAGAATTTTATTTTGGTTATTGAACAGCAGATGTAGGAGGAACTACTAAAGTTGCCTACCACTCGAACTCATCTATACCATACATGCCAGGCTTCAATTTATGAATCTATTCAGATTTCAATTGACAAATTTATCAGATTTCTAAGATGCCGTATCAATAATTATTGCATCTTTCATTGACTATTTTAGCAGAAGCCAGCACTATTTTCCCATCCAACTATAATAAACATACAATATAGTTCACTGATTCATAAAGCTTATTTTGCTTGATTTCAGCTAGCATTGTATAGCACTGATCGGACCCAAACCTTAAGCATGGAATATTAGCTTCATATCATAGTCTCTGCATGTGAATATTTTATCAAGAGCTAGAATTCTAAGATCTAGAAATTATGTATCCATATTAATATATTTACCTGGACAAGGGGGATTGCAGCCAATCGTGCCGCAACATTGTCAGATGATTTTTCACATTCTCTCCACAACAGGTTATGAGCAGGCATATCTCCATATCTAATTAAAATACAAATTTTAACTGGTCAATTCAAAAGGCAATAATCCATAAATTTAATATGCAAAGCAATAGTTCTCCTCACTTGAAACCAAGCTCAGCAAGTCTCTGAGAGCACCAAGCAAAATGGCGACTCTCATCATCAGCAACATGTGCAAAGTCAGCAAAGAATCCTTCACCCAGAGTCTCACTAAAAGGTGAAAATCGAACAACTGTATCCCATGCCAAATCAATAGCATTAAGCTCCACATGAGCAAGATTGTGGAGCATATAAGCGTTGAGAGGTAAACCAGAATCTTTTGGGCTCGGAATTTCCTTGGGAGAAACCTAAATCTCAAAAGTATAGGCAAGAATTGAACACATAAATATAGCTAACTACCATATCAAAATGAAGAGAAGTGATCTAAAATCAACTCTAGATGCAACCAAATCATTATGTCTCTTATTAAATTTCCAAAAAACCAACTTTGATGATTTGAAAAGGTATAAAGGGAACAAATTTCACAAATAGAGAACAGAGAGAAATCAGAACTATAGAAAAAAAAACCATTTCTGGAGACACCCATGAAAGCACAAAGCACAACAATTGGATAGAGAATCAATAAGAAAACAAACCAATTCGGGTTTAGGAGGACGAGCGGGTTTAGAAGGAGGGGCATAGGTCCCAATAGGAAGCTTCTCGTTGCGCCACTTGGAGAAAGAGAGATGAGAAAGCTTGGATTTTGTGATAGGATCACTGGTGGAAAGAACAAGAGCACCAAGCTGAGAAAGAGAGGAAGCAGAGCCCAATTCATATTCATTGGCGCCAATTGAAGAGGGTGGTTGTGGAATTATTAGAGGCTCCGGACCATTGGGTCCCCAAAAGCGGTTCTCGTTGAGTGGGCTGTTCCTCCAGGCATGGAGACCGGACCATGGTGAAAACTCTAAAGAAGAAGAAGAAGAGAAGTGTTTGGTTTTGAGGAAAAAATGAGGAAGAGAAGAGAAAGTTGCAAGAGTTGGAGAGAAAATGAACTTGATTTTGGGTTTGAACGGCTGCATTTCAAGGATTGAATTGAATATGCGTGACTGGTCCTACTCCTACAGATTTTGTCAAATACACACAAGAAATGTACAATAAATCCTCCAATTCTCTTGTAACGTGTGGGACTTCGTTACAATTAAATATATTTAATTTTATTTTACATATAATCAAATATTTTTTTTAATTTAATATTAATTTAAAATTTTTAAAATAAATTTTAAAATATATAATATTAAATTATTTTTAAAATTTTTTTTATTGATATTTTTTTTTAATTTATAATAAAATAATAACGATTTATAAAAATTACATCACTCAAAATATTTAAAATAAATTGAAATAAAAAATTTAATTATAATAATAATTTAATTTAATTTAAAATAACCAAAATAAGATTCATATGCCTCGTTGCTCCCGTCTTCCATATCGTGCTAGAATCAAATCTGAAACACATTGGTTTAGCTGTGCCATCCCTGGAGGACAAGCTACCATTTTTTTTTTTTATCCCTATTCATTTTCAGGTTTAAATTTTTCATGGTTTTCTTTTTAATCGGAAAACAAATATATAACATACAAAAATAATTCTTGTTCAATAAACTTTCTCACTGTATTTTGGAAATTATATTTATATATTAGTAATTAAATTCTAACTGTAACTTGAACTCCAAAAACTTTTTGACCCTAAGAATGACCAACGTTGCTTAACCAAAGATTCAAAAAGACATTCACGCACGACTCTAAAAATAACTCTGATTCAAAAGACGTTAACTCAGAGCAATCTTTTTAGGTCGAATAATCTCTCCTCATTTGACGGTTCTGCTTTCTTGTTCATAAAGAAATGAGCTCCAATAAATTTAACCACTCGACGAAAAATGGATGCTTTATGTTTGTCAATTCTCACGGTGCTCGATAATCACATTAATATCACCAAAGAAATGCAATGCAAATGCCCTAGGAAGGAAGAATTATTTCTGATGAAGCAATATGTTATCTTACCACTTCATGAGCTTGAATTACAGACTATCTTTTTTGTATAACACCAAAGAATCCTGAATCTGCAAGGAGAAAATCAACAACAAAGTTATCAAAACTAAGACGACCTCGACTAGCGCCTAGTTAGTCCTGTACACGTGCTACAGAAAACAAACCATCTGCTGTATCTAATCATCACCACCCCCACATTCTACCCAAATATTATACAAATTTCTGCCACTAGATAAATAAGCCACTTTTAGGTTTGAGGAACCAGTCCCAATTTATACGGAGATCCACAACCCCCACTTCACTCTGCTTGCCTGGATAATAATTGCTGCTGCTATTCAGAACTTCTTCACTGTACACCAAATGCAGATTCCTCTGGCAAAATCATGACCTGTTATTCATCAGATCACCATCTACTCTAACTTTTCTGGGATCTGAAACAAGAGGATTGTCTCATTAGAAAGTTGCTTTTAATAAACAAAATCAACAAACTCAGAAAATACAAATTACTCATCGACTTATAATCCAAAAAGCTGCACAAGGCCTTGCTACCAGATAAAGGCCAATATATCATAAAATGGAAATCAGTAAGATCAGACTCATTTGGCAGGAATGAAAAAAGGAGTTTTTCGTATTGCATTCTAAGTTTTAACACAGACTATTCAGATAAAATAATTTCTATTGAATATTTAAGGGTGTTAGAAAATGCAACACCAGATGTTTAAAAATGGAAAGCTGTGGAAAGCATCCAATTCTCTCCTTTCCCCTCTAGTTTTTAAACATGCTAATTATTCAAACACATATTCTATCATCCGATTCTACGAGAAGTGCAAATCACTGGCCATATATTGGCCTTCATCGGATCAGAACCCCAAAATTCTGCTTCTCATCAGCCGATTCAATCCAAATTGGGCGATATTTTAAAACCATGGTCACAAGTAAGAAAGCGTTATCTCTCCAAACCAGAAAGCTTAAAACAGGCTTTGAAAGACAATGGGCACAAGGACTTTAATTAGGCCATTAAAAAAACAAAATAAGAGCATAGTTTGGGAAAAAACAAGTTTTATCAGATGTATGCAGACCAAGTACAATTTGACATGGTACAGGAAAAAAGAACTTTTTATTGATCAAAAAACAAGGAAAGAAATGCAATTAAGGTGACCAGAAAAGATAGTGCACATCAACAGATGCCAATGATACAGGTTCATTTTAACTTCAATTATCTATTGCAGCAAAAAATCCCATGCATACAATCAGAATGTTTTACCCATAATTTGCAAATAGTTAACAAATTTTAAGACTACAAATCATTTTTAGCCCCATGCCCCACACCCCAAACAAACAGAAAAATAAGGAAAGTGGTATAAACAGATAAAAGATATCTTAAATATATATACATGCTTTTGCAAACGTAATTGTCAAATAAAAGAATGAATGAGAAAGCTGTTTGGAGGCACTTGCAAAGGAGGCCCTAATGACCAGACACCTATATCCCCCTACTTTCTCCCATCTGTATGACTACGGCTAGTGATGCAGGACACATCAGTTGATGGGGGTACAAGTCCCCTACAGAAACCACTTCCCATTTCTATAGCATCATGCTGCTATAAACCCCATTTTTTATTCTAACAATTTTTCCATAAAGTAACTTCATTACTTCCTCATCGCCAAAAGTATAGTTATTACATGCCCAGCTCACAAAGCATTCATACTCATGGATGAAACCCACACACATTAATCAAACTTGGGAACAACCTAGCCATAAAACCAATAGGCAACTGCCAGAGCAGCAAAGACCACATTATCCACCTAACTGCACTCATAATTACACAATCATGTGCTTGCATACAGGACAGATACTCTATATGACACATGAATGATCTGCTGCGCAACAATTTTATTTTCACCTAATCATAAGGTATGTAAATCCCATGATAGATGATAGGGATTCAAAAGTACATCTCAGAGATCATCTCCTGTAACTATTAACCAACTATTTAACATTACACACTTGAGTCCTTGGGGGAAAAAGAACCGTACCACTAATAACTCTATTGTTAGCAAATTGTAGATCTCATTTGCATGGTACCAATGTGTCAAAAAAAAAAAAAAGGGGTCAGATAACAGATACATAACGTTGAGCATTTTTTTAGTAAACTCCTAAACATAACAGAGGTAATTGCCAAATTCACATCAAAATAATTCATGAAAAAATTTGATAAAATTTGGAAAAGGAAATGACCCTACCATAACTAAACTCCTCCGTTAATTCCCCACATCAGAACCAGATGCCGAGGAGCTGTCACTATCAGAGTCTGCAACAAATACACAATAAAAAGGAAGAGAAACAGCAACACATCAGTAACACATTTGAATTATTACCAGAGAACACACATGTACACAAATGGGGGTGGAAAACAGTGAAAATTACAAAATTGAAAGCATATTGACATACCACTTGAAGAAGATCCAGAATCACTACTAGAACTGCTTGAACTGCTTGACCTAGTTCCATTATCTCCCTGTTTCTCCACTTGAACAGGTGATGACGTGGAAATATTCCTTTCATCTGCTAGCAGAAGGAAGAAAGATTTTCAAATAACCAATATGATCAAAATAAATGTCATCAACTCTCATTATCTGAAATATACCTGTTTTAGTTTCTCGTGGTTCCACTGCCACAACCGGTGCTGGTGTCTGCAAAGATGAAAGAATCCATTCAGTAACCATCCCTTCCTTCCTCCCGACGAGAAAGATTAGACATCAAAATAAATTATTAAAGTCTTTACCTTCTCCTTGGCATTCTTCTCAGATTCTGCTCTCGCTTGAATAGCAAGTTCAGCTTTTCTTTTGTTCTTGCTTAAACTCTTCTTGTAGTTGGTAACAAACCTATCGAGTTCCCAAAGAGTCTCTGCATCAACACTATCAATATCCACTTCAATCTCATCATCATGTAGGGAAAGTGAGGAATTCCTCTTCTTTATTATCTGGACAATATTGTCCAGCTTCTCTGAAGGCAAGCTCTGGAGGTTCGTGCTAAGCTTCTGCTTCTCTTCATAAGTCATGTCCCTCTTGTGTAGATCCTTTGCCTTGGGCTTTTTTGGAGCAGGGGTTCTTCCTGAAGGAGTTGTACTAATAGGTTTTAGTCTGGCATCACCAGGAGGATAAGTCAGAGACTCTGATCTATCCAGAATCCTCCTCATATCAAGAGGGGATGGCAGTGGAGGAGCCTTTCTTGATGTTGGTGTAGGAATAGCAAGCTCATAACTGGCAGCAAACCTCGTATCCCTATCATAATCAGACTTTATAACAGCCCACCTGTCCTCAAACATCTTCAATAGAACCTCTGCCATTACATGAACATCTTGCCCCTTTGGGTTATATGTCAAGGCATTATGAAATGTTAGTCTCACATCCTCTGCAAACTCCTCAGGAGACTTGTACCAATTCTTGTTCAGCCTCGACTTCACAGTGCCTAAGTCCATAGGATGCTTAATTATGGTAAAGTAATCTTGTAAACCAAGACCCTTTACATCCACAGGAGTATTAAACACCCAACCATGCCTATGCTTCATCAATTTCTCAAGCAAAGCACTACAATTCTTGAAAACCTTAGAACCAGTCCCAAACCCAAATCCCAGATCCCCACCTCCATGCTTTTTCCCATTCAATTTTGACTTCTTGTTACTCTCCGCTGGTGGAAACTTGTCTTTGGCAAGCAAAAACTCCGAATTCCTGTAAAACTGATTTGCCTTAGGTGTCCTTTTCTCTTTCTCCAAGTTCTCACCAACAACCTGAGTATTCTCCAGCACTGATATACTAAGCTGATTCAAAGGCCTAGACTGCCTGGGAGTGGGAGTAGGAATAGGAATAGTAGTACTCTCACGAGGAACGCCCACTGATCCCACATCTGAATGAACCCTCCTCAATCCATTATCTACTCCTTCATTAAGAGACACTCGAGAATTACTAAACCTACCAACTCCAAGCTGCCCTTCTTTAGCCTCAATCTTTTTCACCAAGTTCCTTACCATGTCAAGTTCACTCTCTAGTTTCCTCCGGAGCTCTTTCATCTCTTGCTTAGACTTTGAAGCCAAATTTATCTTTACTTTCTCCTCCAACCTTTGTTTCACCACTCCATTCTCAGCAGTCAGGTCCCGGCCACTTGCAGCCACTACAGCCATACCTTGCTGCTTATTGAGGCTAGAAGAATCATCAGAGTTAGCATCAGGGCGCGAAATTGGTTGTTGCTGGGCCGAATTTGTGTCTTCCAAAGCTAGGGTTTGCGATTCTGGCACTTGAATTGAGTTATTCTCATTGTTCCTGTCGTTGGTATCGTCGTCGTTGCCATTCTTGCTGATGCTGTCGTTGTTGGTTGCAGGTTCAGTTGCAGTTGGGGTTGGGGTTGCAGATACTATGATATTGGTAGTACTTTTTAGGTTTGCGTTGTTGTTATTGTTGTTGTTGCTGTTGGTGGTGGTTGTCGTCGTCGTCGTAAGGTTGTTGATATTGTTCTTGGGCCGTTTAAAAGCTTTTCTTGTATAAACTTTACTCTCTGTATACCTCTGTTTCTCTCTAGCTCCATCATTTCCACCTCCTTCTCCAACTATAGTCCCCGAAGCCATACATGTAACTCTAAAACCCTAAAATTCTCTCTCTCTCTCTCCACACCAATCGAAATCACAAAGCTGGGCCAAAAACTAGGGTTTTTCGCCTCCTTCTAAAACCACCCACAAAACCCTAATTTCGACCCAGA
This sequence comes from Aleurites moluccanus, assembly GCA_948193065.1. Taxonomy (NCBI): domain Eukaryota; kingdom Viridiplantae; phylum Streptophyta; class Magnoliopsida; order Malpighiales; family Euphorbiaceae; genus Aleurites; species Aleurites moluccanus. The sequence continues at coordinate 28,801 of CANXYC010186334.1, forward strand.
ATCACAATTCAATTAGGGCAAAAACACAAACCAACAACCTAACAGCAAAGCTCGAACCTTTCTCGATGTACTCTACAATCTAAACCTATAAAAACACGCACAGAGAGAAACTATCTACACAGATAGAGAAATAAAAGATTTGAAATTGGAACAGACAGTAGGGTTAGGGTTTCGTGCTTTGTTTACCTTTCTCTCTCGATTCGATCAGATCTCCTTTTTCTCTCTCTAGAAACACTTTCTCTCTCTAAAAACCACTTTCTCTCTCTAAAATTCTCTCTCTACCTCACTATACCCTTATCTTACAGGTGTACGGTTCGCCTGCATTCGTGTATAAAAGAGTCGTGTTGGAGAAGTATCACGACGATTATCACCTGTGTTGGACCCAGCAGCGGTGATTGCACGTGTAATACAACGACCAATCAGAGAGGAGAGCTTGAAGAGCGTGGCGGGTAGGATGGTTTGAGCATATGAGAGGATTTAGTGGCGCGGAGTTTTGATCGTGTGATTTTTAAGAGTTTGCCCAAGTGGGAAAGTAGCGCGTGAATCTAGTCTCAGGGTGATGTACTAAACACGCGCCTGTCAGTCGGTTGATAATGGAGGGCTCGGTTTGAGCGGTTCAAATTAGGATGATGTGGCAAATCCAGCCCAACTTTGACAGTCAACCCAGTAACAAAATCTAATAAAATATATAATTTACAAATCCAAAAGGATAGTCCGTTTTCTAATTTTTTTTTTTTTTTATGAAACATAACGCTTATTTTTACTGAAATTATAAAAATAATATTAAAATAAAGTTAGAATCCAAACTTAACTCAAATTCAAATTAGTAAATTATTATATATAATATAAAATATATTTAAAATTATATAAATTTTAAATATTTTATTAGACTATCATTAAATATACTCAAATTCTATAAAAAATGAAAATAATATTATTATTTTTAAGGATAAAATAAAAAAATTAATTTTAATAAATAAAAAAAATTGTGTGAAAAATTAAATTTGAATAAGGCACATATAAATTTTTTAATAAATTAATATTATTTTTTTTTTCAGAATAACCCAGTCCAACTAAACCACCCCCATAGCTCCGTCCAAGATCATTTCACATGACACTATTGGTAAATTTAAGTTGGTATTTGATAAAATTGAAAGTTAAATACTAAATAATTATGTAATATAATTTTATCTTCTATAGTTTTAAGTCACAGTTACAAAGCCCAAGATCAGTGTTCGCTGAGAACAAAACTATAGACTAGTTAGAATATGGCCAATCTTCAGTTCTATGGTAGTCCACATCTACAAAGCCCATTCTAACTTATTTATACACCTACTACTTCATTACCGTTGTATTTAAACTTCAATTATTCCATTCTCAAAATAAATACACAAATAGTTAAAGAAGCAATTCGGATTCTGGTGTACCATCTCATATCTCATGTATTTATTTATATATTATATTATTTATAAAAAATTATTAACTGTCAAAATATTTTTAAAAAAAAATAATTTAACATATAAATAGATATATAGAATTAATATTTTCAAAACCAGATTAAAGAACCGGTGAAGGCAAAGAATTAAAGGGTCAGATATTCGATCGAGATCGAACTGATTAAACAAAAAAAATCGATATATATATATATAATTTGACATTTATTATATATATGATGAAAATAAATATAATTTGAAATTTATTATTTTTTATCAACAATAAAAAAATAAAAAATAAAAAAAAAATTTGACCCGGTCGAACTGAAAAAATCAGTCCGATTCGACTGATTTATCGGTTAACCTGCCAGTTCATCAATTTTTAGGAGATAGATTTTTAAATATTGACCGGACCGGTCCATAATTCGATTTCTAATTTTTCATTTTCGACCAGCTAGTCCGATCCAATTTTAATAACTATGTATAGGACAGAAAATAGGATATTAAATAAAATAAAATTCGAATTGGTTAAGAATAGATTTTATATTTTAATTCAGATATTAGCTGCTGTATTCATTTAAATTAACAAAATTATCATTAAATGTTTAATTTTGTTTGATTATTAAAGTAACAAAACCATATATATATTAATTAAAAATTCAATTTAACCCCTCAAATATATAACTTTTTTACCATCACAATCATTTTTTATTTTTATTTTTATAATCTCAAAGTTCTAGTTTCATCAATGAAAGTGAAAATTACATATAAAAAAGAGTGAATTCAGGAATTGAAATACTTTCATACATGTCTAAAAATATTATTATTATTATTATTATTTTATTCAATAACTCGACTACACAATAGAAGATAGTCTTGCATTACATAATTTTACATGTATAATACACAACATAAATTAGAAAAATTCTCTAACTACTCTTGATGTAATTATCATTTTATATATCAAACCAATCACATATTGGTATTTTAATTTTTTTTTTATAAATATATTCATTGTTTTGCCTTATGTAAAAATATTAATATCTTTTTCATACCCATACATAATTCTTTCATTAAATCTGATGTATACACCAAGTGTAGTGAAATATTTTCTTGTAAACTAATGGTGGTGAGGATCTGGTCCTCCGGGAGAAACTCTATCCCCTACATGAAGTGTTGTAGATAACTTGTGATTATGCTTAATTTTTGAGAGATCAAAATAACCTAATTCATGCAAAAGATAAAGGCTATTGCTATTCCTTTGCATTGCCTCTACTCTCTCTTTATTGAGAATACGAGCTTGAGAGTTGAAGATAAAGAGCATTAACACCATTAAAAGTATCAAACCCTTTAAATTGATAACTATTGTACTAAAATAATTTCTATTAGCCATATTGATGAGAAATGTCTCTCACTAATTAAGAGTAGCTATAGCTAATTAAGGTTTTTAATCCTATTTATAGTAAAATAAAACTCATAAAAAAATTTAAAAAAAAATGTTAGTGGGAGAGAACATGTAGACAACCCAACAAATTTTAAATTCCTCCAAAGCAAAATTTGTTTTTCTCTATTTATATGAGAGCTTTTATGACTAGACCTTTGTTTGTTATAATCAACACTTGGATGGCAATTGAATTGTAAATTAACAAGAAATTGGTAAATGAGATATAAAAATCTATATAATTAGTTAATTATATTGCTTTATTTGGAGAAAAAATCTATATAAATGTATATAGTGCCCACATGAGATTGAAGTTGGATAAGTCTCAATCCACATGGTTGCACTTCATTATTAATTATAATATAAATTGAAAATGATATCCTAACTGTCATAGTCTCTTTAATTAATTTGTTTGGAATCCATATTGATAATTATACAAATAAATATAATGTTTTTATCCAATATTCAACCTATCAGAGGGGGAGATCTTATATTGGAGAAGGAAAAGTTTTTGGACCACAAGGTTTGTCATCCTTTCCTATTTTTTTTTTTCTTAAAAAAAAGGATAATATATATGAATACAATAAGAAATGAAATATAAACTATTATTATTATTTAAAAATTAATTACTTAACTATAAAAAAAAATTAAATATTTGTATTATAAAAAATAATTAAAAAATTAACTTTTTCAAGTTTAAATTCGATAAACAACAATTATAAAACTCATATGTAGAAATAAAATATTAAAAAATATCATAAGAAAACCATAAAAAAATATTAAACATCCTTTGGCCACGTTTGGGTTGAGAATTTTGAAATCTATGAAATTTATCAAAATTTATAAAATTAAAAATTTAAATTTTTTATTTCTTGAATTTATAAAATTTTACTTATTTGAGAAAAAAATGAAATTTATAGATTTTAATGATATTTTTGTGATAAAAATATAATTTATAAAATTCTCCATTCATTAAAATAAGAAATTTTTCAAAATCTCACATTTTATATGAAATTTCAAAATATCTCAAAATAAGGAATTGTGGTGGATGATAGATTTTAAATAATTTATATATTTTGATTATTTTTTTATTAATTAAATAATAAATTTTAATAAAATTCATGAATTTTCTAAAATATTTCCTCCAAATCCCTCAAATCAAACACCGCTTTCATTCTTAATATTGATTAGTAGCATATCATGTACAATTAAAGTTCATAATCAATATATTAAATAAATATATAGTAATTTGTAGTTAACATTATATAACATACTATATCTTATGGAGTTCAAAAGTTTCAAATCACAAATCTGTAATCAGTTGAGAAAAATAAAAAATTAATCTAATTTTAAATTAATTAAATTATTTTTATTCAAAATAACTAATTTCTAATTAAGTTTCATCTCAAATAGCTATTTTCATAATTATTTTCTAATTAAATTTTGTTTTAAATAAGACTCATAAGGTTTTATTTTAAAAAAAATTCCTTGTAATGGAACCCACTAAATTGTGTTGTGCACTCAAAATTTTACCCTTTTGGGTAATAATTGAAAGCTTCATATGTTTTCCATAAACTGAAAAATCCAATAAAAATGGAAAACCCACACCATATAAAAACTTTCCAACGTTTAAAAAAAAATAAAAATTATAATGGAAATCCTATTCTGAATCTACCAAGGTCGGTTCGATTTATTTGGCAGTTAGCCAACTATATTTCTTTGAGATTGGCAGTTGCAAATGGATAGTATTCTTTTATTTGACCATAAAAAGTAACCAATTAATATGTTTTTAATTAATTAAATTTTAATAAAAATTTAAATTTACAACCTAACAATGGTGGGTAGAGAATTCAAATATTAATTTATTGCTTATACTTTCTATTATATTATGTCTTATCGTGTACATCCTAATAATTTTGAAAAATATTTATTATATACATATTTAGATCGGATTAATTTTGAGTAGGATTTAACAATTCAATATTATTAATTTTTATTAGAATAGTGATTTTTCATAAAAAAAATTTCGATATTATTGAATCAAAAATTTATTTTGAATAACACATTTTAAATATTGAAATTAAATATATAAAAATCTCAATTATAATAATTTTCATATATATATATATATATATAAACCTCTATAAATTAACATTCGATAAATTAATAATCTCTATTATATAATAAATTTCTACGTTCCAATTTGAGTTAATAAATTAAATTAATATTAGATTAATTAATATACTTGTATTTAATATAATTCATAAATTTCAACGATATTAATTTATGAAAATTTTATTATATTCTACACATATAAAAATAAATTCATATCGATATATTTCTATTTCAATCACATATAAATCTATTTTAATATAAATAAGAGAAATATATTTTTGCATTACTTAATAATTTCTCTTTCTTTATTTTTTTTTCTTATCAGCTAATTAGTTTCCCACACTTATTATTTTTATATAATGTTTTTCGAGACACTAAAAAGGGAGGAGTTTCAATATGAATCTTTTATCCCATTTTGTGTCTTATCATTTATTTTATATAGTTTTATGTGTTTTATATTATTTTTTTTAAGTATTTTAATAGTTAATAAATTTTTATTAATAATATGATGTGTATAAAAATATATGAGATATTAAAGGAGATAAAAAAAATTCCGAAAGGAGCTTGGGAGAATATAAAGAGGGCCTCCCTTCGTGAGGTCCACATGTCTATGAAAAATAAAATAAAATTTATCTTTCTTAATTATATCATGGAAAAAGTTGACCAGCAATATTAACCTGTAAATGGAAAATGACAAGCCCTCCTTGAGTTATGCATAATCCTTCAACAAAATAGACAAGATTAAGGTTTTAAAATATTAATTGATAATTAAAACTTTTAATTATCAATTAATAATAGTATTATTAACAATAAAAGTTATATAATGCAGGTGGGGGCTAGAAAATTAATTAAATAAATTAAAATAGTTTAATTTATTTATAATTAATTAAAGATAGGTGAAGCCAGGGGTGAACTTTTGTTCTATATAAGCTTGATCTATAATCAAATATTAAGAAAGACGTGGCTCCACGTAGGAATAGATTGACATTGTAATTGGAGTTTGCCCTGAGTGAGTAGTGAGGTTCATGTGGCTGTAAAGAAGAAAAAGATTTAATTTGCACCATGCATTCAAAGTTCCAAACCCAATTTGTCCATCACTGCTTCTACTCAATCAATGTTACAATACAACAAAAATCTACCGGTGGATCACATGTGAGATTGCATTTATTCTCATTGTCAATTCTAATTTTATAAGACTCTTCTGTTTTATAATATCTGTATCAAATTTTGACTCTTAAATTAATTCAATTCTAAAGTAAAAGAAAGTTAAAATACTAAAGGGTGTAAAATTAGAAAAAAAAATAATAAATACCTTTTTGAAGTTCTAAAATACTCCACACATTTCATGAATGAAAAGACTAAGAATGTCAAACGGAGGAACATTCAGAATTTGATTCTCTATATCCAAATTTCTTTCCAAGTAAATTTCCCAATTAGCACAAAAATTCGCTTTCTTGTAGACATGATTTAACACCAAAGTCTAATTTCTACTCAATAAGCTCTTTATTCTTCTGACAAGAGGAGTGAATTTATTATTTTTATTATAAATTTTTTAATACGATAATTATTATGAAATGAAAAGAATAATTTATAATTTCAAATATGAAACTTTCATTCATCATATTATAAAAATATCTATTAAACTCGTTTTATTATATGATTCAAATACAATTTACCTGATAAAAAAATTAATAATTAAATACGAATAATTAATATAAAGATAATTTAACAGTAAAAATCTAATATAAAAATTTCATATTACTTAGTCATGAAATGAGAGAAGTATAATAATAAATAAACAAAAGAACCCCTCGATGATAATTCTAAATATTATTTCTAGACAAATATGATACCAATGAATTAAAATTCATTGGTTTTTAAATAATGAATTAGAATTCGTTGGTTTTTGAATTATATTCCTACTTGGAGAAATATAATATCATTAGATTAGACTTCTGAGTGCAATTTTTTTTTTTAAAATCTTGCAATAATATCATAAAGCCTCACTATATTTGCTGTAAAAAAAATGTATGAGAAGAATGCAGGAAAAAAAAAAAAGCTTTTGTATGAAAGTTACATGTTTCAAAGACATAAACTTTTAGCAGAACACCTCTACCCTACTCAAATAATCATTACTTCAACTGTATCAAGCAAGTTCTCAGTGCAATCTCCATGTGCATAAGAATTCATAGATCCCAAACATAAGAAAAACGAGCAGAAATGTTATAATTCTGTTTTTATATAGAAAACTCTTAGTTTTACATTACAAAACCCTACCTCCAATATCTAGAGGTTGTAACAATACAAAGTATATATCTAATAATATGTATAGATTGTATATGTTCCTTAAATTTTACTTATTTCACAGACACGTACACTAGCCAATAAATTAATTAAGAAATTATTGAATTCAATAGACTTTTAGTGCTAGAGGAAAGAATTTGTCATTTTTCCTTAATGCTTTTGTTTCATTGGAACAACATGATAATGGTTGGTGGCCTTTGAGAGTTGACCTTTTCTTCCAAAATGGAAATTTTTTATACATATTTTATAGTAAAATAAAAATAATGCAGAATATAAATGTAATCATCAAATATCTATCTTCTAATATATGCAATTAAAGACTTCAAAAATGTTAAAAGTTTCTCTCTATTAATTAAAATTTTGGGTAAAATACTATTTAGTCTTTTATATTTAGCAAAATTAATATTTGAGTTCTTATATTTTTAGAAAGTAGCTATTGGATCCCTAATGTTTGATTTTGTCATAACAATTGATTTTTTCATCTATTTGACCGTTAAATATTATTAAAAAAATAAAAATACCACAAAATTTTCATCGTATTTTCTTTTTCATGCCATTCCATTAAAACTCAACTCAAATTTTCTTCACTTTTATTCACAATCAAACCTTTATTTCTCTACATAATTTCACTAATCATAACACTCACATATAAATTTTACTTCCTTTAATTTCAACAAACCCAAAATTTATACAATTAATTAATTTATTAATTAAGATCGAAAAAGAAAAAGAAAAAGAAAAAATATCACAATATAAAGAAAAAAAAATATATGAATATGAGTTTTTTTACAAAAAAAAAAAATGAAAAGAAAATGAAGAAAAAAAATATAAAGGTTGAAGATGATGATATTTTGAGAAAATAATTTATTTTAATTTATTTTTTATTTAATTTTTAATTTTTTTAACAGAAAATTTGAAAAAAAATGACAGAAGGACCAATTGTTATGATGAAATTAAACGTGAGAAACTCAATAACTATTTTCTATAAATATAGGGAGTCAAGTATTAATTTTACTAAATTTTATAGACTAAATAGTATTTTATCATTATAATAATGATGAAAAATAAATAATTACTGAAATTAAAAAGTCTATTTAATTGAGAAACCTTTATAATAAATTTTGGTGAATAACATACCCATAAAAATAAACACCACACTCAAGTAAAAAAATTTAAAATATTATATATATATTTCTCTTTTATTTTATATATTTTCAATATAAAATTTCATCCATTTAAAATTCTAATAATAATAACCAAAAAAATATTATTAGCGAATATCCCCATTTTCAAATTTCTTTCTCAAGATACATAAATAAGACCATCAAGATTCCAAGTGGACTCTCTCTCTATTTCATAGGTATTAGAAGAATGCTCTTGTAAATATATTGCAACCAGCTAATGAAAAGTCTTGTGTATACACGTGTCTGTGAATGCAAATACCCACAAAATTTATAATCAGCTTGTTCTTAATTTGATCGTCAGCACATATGTCAGAAATCAGAAATCCTACATATCACAATATAGAATTAGGCCGGCCAATATAGATTTCAGGCACAAAAGCCACCTGGATACATAATTTAGAGAGCAATAATATTTTTTTTTAATTAGAGAATAAGAATATTAATAAGAGAAAATACATATAAAATAAAAAAAAAATTATCACATTATCTACTCAATTTTAATCTTAAAATTAATTACAATCAATTATATGAATTTTTTTATTTCCATTCCAAACGATTTATTTGATATTTTTTAATAATTAAAATGTATTTAATTTTTCGCTCACATTTTTAAATTATTTTAATTTTAATTTCATCATTAATCGATGTGGCTATAATTTTTAATAAAAACTGAAAATTATAAGATACTTTTTTATACTCTCGTTGCAGTAGTAATGGGCCATAAAATCCTACATTAACTAATTTTAAAATTTAAGCTATGTCAAAGAACATAATATATATATAATCAAAATACTACATGAAAATACGTAATTCTTTAAGTGCTAAGGTTTTGTTGAGTTAACTAGCCATTCTCCATTTTTAAAGGTAAAATAACAGAAACGAAAACGTTCATAAGGGGTTGAAGAGAACCATATAAAAGTAAAGACACCGAACTAATAAATTTCTAGCTCGCATATATATATATATCTTCATGTATGAGATATTGGGAAGGATTGACCAATCAATGTGAAACAATAGGGATAATCATCATGGAAGATTTAGGAATGAAAAATCCAAAATGAAAACTATATAGTTAATTATTCAAATAAAGATAATTTATACCATCAAACTTTGATGAATAAAAAGTAACAAAGCATGCATGATATCTATACTGAAGGGTTTGCATGAAACCGAAGAGGCAAGATTTGCTACATCATACACTTAATCTATTTCCTGAAAATGAAGATACAGTCAACAAAACAATTGCTTTATAAATTATCAGTTAAAAAGGACAGAATATATGTTTCATTCCAGAGAAAATACTCAAAATTTCTTTTATTGCAACATTTGAGACAAGCTGCTCTTACAAAGCGCACCACTTTTCAGTTGCAGTATTCTAGATTCGATAGAAGAAAAAAAAAAACTTTATTTTAATCTGATACATATATAATAGGGCATTAAGCTGGCCCAAGAAGAGGAAACATCTGCAAACAAAACAGGAAACATCCGCAACCAAACATACGCTCTAAGTATATAAGGTACTGTCATCAAAGCATTAATTTTTTCCTGGAGAATGAGAGTGATGTTCAGGATCCGGTCCTCCAGGTGACACTCTATCAGTACTTGAATTTAGCATGGAAATTCGTCGATGATACTCCAGTTTTGATTCAGTGTATCCCATTTCACGTAAAAGAAGGCGGCTGTCAAGTTCCTTCCTAAGGACTCTGGTCTCGGACCCCATCACAAGTACCATAATCATGAACAGAACCAAAACTCGTTTTCCAGTTGGATTAGCCATCTAATGCTTGGTTTGATCTTGAGTTATCAAGTTTATTTTGAAAGGGACACTAACACAAAGCTACTACTACTACAGCTAGTTAAAACTCGAACAAAAAGAAAGAGGAGATCTATATAGCGAACTCAATTAGTTTAAATAGTTCACAGATGGTTAAGACTACTAAAGACGAGTGAGATATGTAGTTAACAGAGTGCTGCTATTTATAAGGTTACAGGCAGAGATATATGAGTACTAGTGGACATAAAAATGAGTCACTATATTTTGTTTCTTTGCCCAACTTTATGATTATTTATGGTAAATAGATAATGGAGCTCCTCAAACAATAACTAATAAAAGTACCCTAAGGTATTTGCAGAAAGTTTTCTCCTCTTTAGATTTGGAGATTTCTGCAAGTTTGTGGTTGTGTTCTCCCATTTAACTGTAATCCACTAACAAAAAATGACAACCATCTCCTTTGGATTGATTCTTTGTTCAAATGACACGGGCAAGAGAACTGTCTCCATGCACCAATGAAATAAATTCTAAGTTCAGACTGCTTAGTCACCATTTTGCATTCATGCACCATTTCTTGGACGGTGATCAACAAAAAATTATATGGGGGTTGTCCAAACTATTCTCTTTCTTTCTTTCTTCTTTGAATGCATGATCCCCACTTAAGTTTATAATACTAGGTTTCAAACTTATGATCTCTACCCAGTTCACTTTTAGGTGTATCAATTGTTTCAACCTCAATTGCTGTCCACAACTTCCATGTCTACAATAGGACTACTATCTTTACAAAAACTGAAGCACATGCCATATTATGCTAAGTTCAACAAACTTCATGGAAGACAAGGAAAAAAGATACTTGTTTTTGGAACCACTTAAGCTTTTCTTTTTTTTTCTCCCACCAATTCGCCACATACAGATCAATTTGACTCAGAGACATAAGTGCCCCTTTCCAAATGGTCAAGGACATTCAAATACATCAATACAGCATTCAATTATAGTATTATTTTTTCTCATTATCTTTTTCAGACTTTTCAGGCTGGCAGAGGTGGAGAATCTCAAGAAAATCCATATTATAATACTGGACACGACTATTGGCAAAGGTACAAGGTAAACTGGATAGGAGAATTTCAAATGATAATAACTGTTGGATATGATCAAAAGTCCATTGGAAGTAAAAATTATTTTAAACCTAGAAAAGAGTTAATGTATAGATCTAACCTAATCTTATCCACGTCATTAGATTAACTTTAATTATGTGCTAAACCAGATCATCTAAGGCTATGTTTGAATAGAGAGATCATAGATGATGGAATTCATCAAATTCATGGATTTTATCAAAATTCACCGTTTGATTGATAAAAATAGGGTAAAATTCATGACTTTTGAAAAACCTCTCACATGCTATAATTCTTTATTTTTTAGAAATTTAAATTTTCATATAAAAAGTGAGTTTTTATCAATTACAACATTTTAAATGGACCAGCGAATTTAATATTAGATAAATATTTCAAAATTATCCTTTTATATAATTACAATTTATAAAAATTATTATTAATTTTATGTTAAAATATAATATAATATTTAATTATAAATATTTGTACCACTTCTTCTTCTTCTTCTTATTATTATTATTATTTAATAAATATATTTACATTTAAAACTATTATTTTTTATTTAAACTAATTTATTTTACTTGAATAATATTTTTTTCAATTCACATGATTCAATTCAAAAAAAAAGAAAAATAGAAACATATATAAAGAAGCATAGAAACATATAAAGCTCCTTTATGCCCATGAAGAATTGTTTATTCCTATGAAAATATATAGATTAAAATTAGGAAGTTCATTAAAAATGTAGGATAAATTGGTAATTTAGGTTTAAAATCTATGAAATTTAATTATTCAACCAAACATGAGTTTAAGGGAATGTAAATAATAATTTAAGAATTTTAGTTTATTACCAAACAATAGAATTTATAAATTCCATTGATTTCACAGTTCATAATTTTTAATTTTATGGATTTAAATATATTCTATGAATTTTAAATATTTTCAATTCAAACATAACTTAAATATGTTGTTTTTAATATGTATTCTACCACATAAAGTGGATCAAAATTTTGTTTTAAAATTCTATTCTTTTCTATTGTGTTTCTTATTCATCCCCAACATTCTTTTCTTTTGAAGAAAATAAAGTCTAAGAAGTACTCTAAGAAGTACTTGAGACTTGAGGCCTTCTTTTAGGTTAATTTTGGACATCTTTCTATCCAGAAACAACTATAATTTAAAAGACATGTTCTTCCTTTGTCATTCCACAAAAATACCTACTACAAAGATATAGCTGTTTTAGATATCTCTTCTTAACTTACCCTTGATTAGTAGTGACAACAAATAATAGTGAAAATGTATCTATTTTCATACCATCTATTGTTGAAGCAACACCTCTTCATCTCACCGTGATCATAGTATTTGTACAGCAGTCTCAATCGTAATATTTTCCATTAAGCTATTTTATAATTGCACAGTATACCCAGAGCATAACAATCGGTATCAAATATTATATATCTTATCAATGTAAAATCATGTACATCAATATAACATACAAAAGACGATTTATATCGTCTGTGCAATAATAAATTTATCACAAATTATCTTTGGGAAGAAAATCAAATAAAGGCGGAGAGAGATTGGCTCCATATACCTTTAACAAATGGAAGCTGATGCATAAATTGATGAAGAGAAGATGGCCCATACTGAGCTTTTTGTTTGATGACTGAGGGCAAGTTTAGTCTTGTGGTTCACATAATTAAGGGACATGCTGTGGATTAATGTACCAAATTAGATTATCACAATAAACCTGTATGGGAACTGGCATCAAGCAGAGAAGAGAGGAATCATTTTGATAAACCTCCTGAAGCTGTTTGACATCCAACCTTGTTTATATGAGCTTAAATCAGCACCAACAGCCAAAATAAGAAGTCTACCTTAGAAATTTCCGTTGTCTGAGGTCTTTTGTCATTTGGACACATGGAGACCTTAGGAAACATTAACTTGAGGTCAGAAAGTCACAAGAGGAACCTTTGAGAAAATGATTCACAAATTTCAATTTAAATGTTTCATTGCTTCATCTCTTCCATCTTACCAACATTTGATTGGACAAACTTTACGTTTGTATTCACACAACTTGATCCTCTTTGGCTCCATATATCTTGCAGCCTTCAAGGAAACTACGCCATATATGGGCATTTGGTGGGAATGGCATGGTGGAAATTACTTTCTCAGCTTCCTTGACGTATCCATTCCTAGCCAACAAGTCCACAAAACAATGGTAATGATCCATTTCTGGTTCAATACCATAACTATTCATTTGCTTGAACAACTCTGTCCCTTCTCTCACTAAAGCACCATGTCTGCATGATGTAAGCACTGCAATAAAAGCAACCTTATCAGGTCTGAACCCCATATGTTTCATCTCCTTGAACCTTTCTAATGCTTCATGGGCACAACCATTAATCCCAAGGGCTGAAATTAGAGCTGTCCACGTGATGAGGTTTCTATCTTTCATACTGTTAAAGATTTTTACTGAACTTACAGGGCACCCACATTTTCCATACATGTCTATCAATACATTGCAGACGAATACATCACAGAAATTGAAATTAGTTTTTATGAGGAGACCATGAACAGAACTACCCAAAACGAGATCACAAATTTTACTACACACACTCAAAAGGCTAACATAAGTATAATTATCTGGACGGATTTGACCCATAAGCATGTGTTTGAAAAGTTCAAAAACCTCTTTATAATTACCGCTGCGAGCACAAGCTGCAATGACAATGTTCCAAGAAACATCATCTGGTTTTTCCAGCTGAGAAAGCAACTTCAATGTTTCGTAGTATTGACCAGATTTGTTAAAGATTCCAGCAAGATTATTAGAGGGAACAGCAGCAAGTGGTGTTTCAGAAGCTGCAACAAAGACCAGCGCATCAGATATGAGACCATTCCTGCCATAGGAAGATATAAGGGAGCTTAACACATACTCATTACTCTCATAGCCCATTCTTATGATCAGACAATGAAGCTGCTGTAACTCAGGTACAGAAGATGATTTAAGGATAGCTGAAAATGAAAACTCATTAGGCCGGTTTCCGAATTGGAGCATTTCCAGCAGCAAAGAAATAGAAGTAGAAGAGCCTTTCTTTGCAAAACCCAGAATTAAAGCATTCCAAGAAACCACATTCTTCTCATATATCTTGACAAAACAACGCTGAGCACAATCCAATTTGTCACATTTAGCATAATAGTCCACCAAGGCACTACCCACATAAACATCAGTTTCAAGAGCATGCATGATTATTTTAGCATGGACAAATTCTCCAGACATTGGGATCTGTAAATTAGCACAAGAGCCGATGAGACTTACAAATGTAGTCTGGTTAGGCATAATTCCATCCTTGGACATTTTCAAGAAACAGTGTAAAGCTTCTATGGGCTTCTCACTTTTCGCCAATGCACCAATGATTGTATTCCATGTCACAATATCCCTACAGGCTGCTGACTGAAACAATTTCTCTGATAGGTGTATGCTTGCGCATTTCGCATACATATGGACAAGAGAATTCAAAACTGAAACTTTACAGTCAAACCCAGCTTTAATGACTAAACTATGTATTTGTTCTCCAAATTCCAAATCTTTCTCACATACTAATCCGGACAAACCACCCAGAATAGAAAATTCAGACAAACAAACCTCATTTCTAACGAGTTCACAAAACAAATGCATGCAATCTTCCACGTATCCTTGATGCCCAAACAAAGAGATCATCGAATTCCATGTCACCAAGTTCTTAGTAGGCATATCTTCAAAAACACGGAATCCCTCCTCTAACCATCCACACCTTCCAAACATACCCAATAAAGCAGTACCCACAAAAGCATCAGCGTAAAAAAGCCCATTCTTCATTGAAAATGCCTGCAACTGAACCCCACGAAGAATATCCATAGATGTACCCGACAACAAACCAGCAAATGTGAAATTGTTAGGCCTAAACCCACAATCATTCATTTCACAAAAAATTCCCCAGGCTTCCTGTAAATAATCATGCTTACAATAAGAACTAATCATTGAATTATAGGATACAACGGTTCTTTGGGGCATATTTTCGAACACCTTATGTGCAGTTGGCAATTCATTGAATGATGCGTAGAGAGTGATAATATTGTTGTAAAGAAAAGTGCTTTGATTAGGATTTGGGCGAATTGTGATTGTGAAAGCATGGAGACATTTTGTAGTGTCAAGGGAAAGAACTCTTGTGCAGGCTTGGAGAAGGTGTTTGAGAAAATCTCCTTGGAAGCTCATGTTGGCGGGAAACAAAGGGAACAATTATGACCGGTAACGGTTTGTACTTTGTGGCACTACTAAACGTTCAGTTTGAACGATTAGTCGTTTAGAGACTAAAAATTTAATGTATAACACTATTGTCGTTTTATGTCTAATATGCTTGTACGCAGAACACTCTTTTCAAATATTTCAAGGTCTGCCCAATTCTCTTTATTATGACAAATATTCTTAGGCTTGTCAATATGAGCCACGACAAGCAAGTAAAAATAAAATAATTATTTTATAATAAATTGGATTATTACAGTATAAAATAACCTAAATCATTTAAATTAAATTATATTTCTTATTATAAATTATTTATAATTTTTATAATTAATCAATATAAATTAATTTATCGCATGCGCACTTTTATATCATTTAACACGTTTGAATTATAATTGAAACTAAATTTATAAAAATTAAAAATAAATTAACTCTTATCATCTATATCATATATACATATATTATATATAAACAGTAGTTAATATATATATATATATATATATATATATATATATAATATTACGATTTTAATTGATTAAGATATGAGATTTGATGAATTACATATTAAAAATATAAAATTTTAATATAAAATATATATCAACTTTGAACTCTTCAATTTTTTAAGCTAATTTTGAGAATGTGATTTCAAGATTCATAACAATTAACTTCAAATATCTTGTTTTAAAAAAGCTCTAGAGCATAAACAGTATGCCTATCAACTAATCACAGATTGATCACATGTTCCATGTAGTTAATGTAATTATTCCACTTTGCTTTCATGATCTAAAAGTGATTGTACGTTTCATATATATAAAATAATTAATATTTAATAATAACGTACAATATATATATAGTTTATATATATAATTAATTTATTATAAGCTTCGGTGTGCTCATTAAAGTATTAATTTTTTCATTCCATTAACCACAAAAGCAGACTTTTCAAAACATCTTTTTCTCCACTCGTCACATACGATACATGGCATTAAAAGTCAATGACTTAATGTCATCAACTAATTAATAAAACCTTAAACAAATCAGTAATAACCCTTAAGTTCAATAGTACTAGAATTATTTCTCGAGTTTGAATCCCAATTAGATCCAAATATACCAAAAAAAAAAAAAACAAATCTCAAAGGCAATTTTGGCTACCTATAACTTAATTATCTCTTATTTCTAATGATGTTTAGGATCAGGACCTCCTGGACTCACCCTCTTGGATTCATTATAGTATTGAATAATCACGTCTTCTCCCAACTTGATCGCCTTGCGAGCTTTCGATATTTCTTGCAATTCTTGCAAAACTCTGCTTATTATTAGGTTTTTCTTCTCAATCTGATGATGATGATTGTTGTTAGAGTAGCTTACAAGAAGTCTAGTTTCAGATTTGGGAAATGTAAGAACTAGCAAAATGATGCATACCCAAATAAACTTCAAATAACTTGCCATATTAATTAATGTTTGATATTATTGCTATAGTTGCTACTAATCTTCTGATTATCTATGACTCTCAAATTAGCAAGAGAAAGTGTAGCAATTCATTTCAAGAAGAGCTCCTTTATATAGAGTTGATTGTTGATATCCTCCTTTGAAATGTAGTGTATATATATATAAGAAGTGGAATTATTCAAATATATTGGATTGGAGCTGCTAGCAATTTTCTTTTCTTGTTTTGTGGTGGGGATTGGCCAATGTCATATGATTATTCACAAACACAATTCTATATTTATATATATGGTACAACCAATATTAATTAAGCTATGAGCTTTCCAATTCATTAAGGAAAATTAAGGATATGCACACACACACACACTCATATATATACCTAGGACAATACAAAATTTAGAAGGCTTTTTGGACTTAATATATATATTGATTAAATAATAATAAATAATCTAAAAACCGGACCAATTCAATAAAAAAATTCGATGAAAATTGATCCATAAATTAGATCGGATTACACATAAAATATGTTTCTCTTAAAATTCATTCACCTATCTTAATACTCGGTTATCCGAATAATCCGGTTATGAGTTTTATGAGTTGCTACTGTTTTAACTAATTAATTTTATAGCATTATAGTTGATTAATTAATTAGGTACAATAATATATTATTATTTGATATTTAATTAGTGTAAAAATAGGAAAAAAATATATTTATATACTTATTTTAATTTTAGATCATAAATAAATAATAAATTATAATATTTTGTTTATTTTATTTTAATTTAATTATTTTAATTATGAAACTTCAATATATATATTTCACCGTTACTCTTTTATTAATTAATTAATTATATTAAAATTAAATTGAAAAGGTAATATATATATATATGAAATAATTAAATTTCTTTTATATTTATGTTGAATATTAATATGTTAATATTTATATTTGATATTATTATGTTGAAATATAATATTTTCATAATTTTTTTATTTATGACATTGTGTAATTTTAGTTATATGCATGTTATTTTTATTTTTAATATATAAATAACAAATATTTGATTTTATTTAAAAATTTTGATTCAATTACAATTCAATTTTTGGTTGAACTTCTGTCTAGCAATATTTTATTTTTATTGATTCAAAAAATCAAATTGATTCTGAAAATCATGAATAATCTAATATATATATTAAAAAAAATCTCTCTAAACCTAAGAGTTGATCTCTATGCATGAATTATGATTTTATAAATAAAAAATTCTCATTTAATTTATTTTATATTAATTTATTTATATTTTATTTAAAATAACTGCTAAATAATCACTCTTAAAATAATCGTTAGAAAAATTGATATATTAATTAAGGCTTGACCATGATGATGAGTGTGTGTCTAGTCATCAATTGCTTAATAATTTTGTCAATATGTGAAAAAGCTCAAAGAATTAAAGATAATTACTTGCTCTTTTGAACTTTCTAGACCATGAAAGGTTAGGGTATGTATGCATGACAATGTCAAAAAGCTTTTTTTGAGCTCAGCTCTTGCTTGCATTATCTTTTACTATTCCCAACAAATATTGCAAGAGTACTTTTTAATTTGTTCTTTGTATTCTTCTGAAGAGCTTCATTAAGAGTTGAAATTAGATGACTAAGATGGCCGCTAATTTGCAATTAAATGCTAGTATAGTTGATGGCACATGCATACCAAATGTATATACAAGGAGATTTGCTAGAAATGGTTTTTTTTTTTTAAATGGATTATGTTCTTATTATATCAGACCTTTTATATTGGGGAGCCAATTATTAATATCTGTATTGTGCATAATAAAAAAAAATACAATTTAAACTATAAAATTTATATATAAAAAAGAGACCATTCAATATAATTTAACGAAACATTATTATTATTATTATTATTTGCTTAAAACTGAAAATAACGTTCGTTTAGATAAATAAAATTATTATATGTTGAATATAAATATTATTTATATTTGGTGTAGGAATTTATTTTTATATCTTACTAATATGTAATAAGATATTTTAATTAATATGACTCTTTTATTTTTTGTTATCCAATGAAAAAATATTAATACTCTTTTTTTAATATATTTTTTTTTTATTAAATAGATATATACACTCAGTATAAATAAATATTTATTAAAATCTCAATGCGTATATTAGTGATTTAAACGCTGTGATTGTGGGCCCATGAATGAGTTGCTTGGTGTATTAATTATGCAAAGAAAATAAACAGAAATTAAATAAAAAAAAATTTAATTTCACTTCTATTGTTCAAATTTCCTATTTACATATTAGAGAAAATTTAAATTCATTTATAAGTTAAATAGAATTATAAAAAAACTTGTTTATAATATAATTTGATGTTCAAACTATGAAGATTCACATATGAGAATATTAGTAACTACCTGCAATATGTATTTTTCACATTTTTTAATTTATTATTTTTCTCTGTTTTTTTTTTTTCAAAATGAAAAGAAATTTTTATAATCCTAAAATTTAATTGAAAAAATTAATTTCCTTTTATTTATTTTTTATATATATTATATGCTAGAAGTATCCTCTTGAACTTGTCAAGAAAAAAAAAATATTAATTAACGTATAAATTAATTTAAAAATGCCCTGATGGACTAAATAGAAGAAAAAAAAAAGTTTTTAAAAGTATATGATGATTGATGTGATCCATTGAGTGTTATAGCTATTTAATTATATCGAGTAATATATAAGACAATAATGAAACCTAATCAAGGATGATTATAAGTATACAAACGACTAACATAAATCAGTTTCTGACTTGAATGTGCTAATGTATATCAGCCCACTGAACCACTTAATTAAATATGCTAATGAGGTATAAAACACTAAATATTTTACCTAATTTTAACTATATATATAGTCATACCTTTTTTTATTATATATTATATTTTGTATGTGTTAGGATTTCTGATCAAGCAATATGCGATTGCTTGAAATATTACACCCTAAGTATCTAGTTTAGAATACCTAGTATGTTGCCCCAGTTAGCATATATATAAGTTTACACTAGAGTTAAACCAGTTAATGGGCTGGGCTCTTGCTCATTATGCCCACTACAAAGATCTATTATCTATTAGGACTTATATTAAAACATATATTATATTAGGATTATTAATATACCCAACAGTATGTACATATAATATACTTGATTAATTATTAATTAAGCATATGCAAATGCAAGTGCTGCTAGCTAGATAAACATGGTCGCCGCGGCCAGCCATTAATATTCTTGTTATGCTCCATAAGATCATCAGTTAATTAAAATCAATAGTGTACAAATATGGCTTTTCGATCTCTCGAAGAATCATCTTAATTATATATAATTAATTATTCTTTCTTGATTATGAATCTTCATATAAAGTTAATTAAATGCAGTGCAGTCTTAGTTATCTGTCTGTATGTACTTACTTTGTGTGTTGTTTGTTAATTAATTAATTAATTATATAGGCAGTCTTTTCATGAATCTTTAAGCTCCATCATTAAATTAAAATAGATTTGACCAATGCTTGTATAGAATCTTGCTAAATGGTTGTTTACACCAATTATATATTATAATATTCAATTTTTCTTTTTCTTTTTTAATTTAGCTAGTAGTTTCCCTAAAAATGCTGAGCTCAACAGTAGTTGACTCTAATATATACTCTTTAGTAGTTAATTATTAAGACTAAAGTATTCAAATTCGAATATCAGTGAGAGTTAAATTTATTAAAAAAAATATTATTTTAAAAATTTGAATATTTTATTAATGTGATAATATAACGTAAAATAAATATAAAAATTAATTTTTTTTTTTATAAATTTGATTTTATTTAGAGTTTAAATTCAAGATTTTATGATTATTAGAATAATTTTAATATTATTGAATGTCTTTAAATGGATAACAAAATGGATATAAAAATAATGTCAATGAATATAATCTTTAATTTGATATTTGATTATAGGATAGTTTTAAGGCATGAATTATGGATTAGAAAAAGGATGATTTTAATAATTTTGATTACATGGGCAAGTGCTATGCCACATTAGCTTGTCCTAACTAAAATGTAAATGTTAAGTTGGCCTTTGGATTCATGGAACATTGCATTCAGAATTTAAATTTTTTCATTAGTAACCTTTAATAATAATATGTACTAATTAATGGTCGATCGGCCTGCCATTGTCAAGCTGGTGTTCAATAAAGTCTATAAAGAATGAGAGCATGAATTGTATAGGAGTTTATATTTCTTTTTTTTCTTTTTTAGTTGGAATGGCAATAGAGAGTGTGCAGAGCAAATAGTTACCGGAATAATTATTGGAGTGCGGTGTCAACCCATAAAGTACATTTCTCACTAAAACTTATTATAAAAATTTTTAAATTAAATGGGGTTCAAGATCTTAATAAATGATATCAAAATATATGTTAAGATTTCGTGAATTATAATCTTCATAGAAAAAAAAAAGGTGATTTCCGACGCAGTTTTAACTAATAGAGTATTAAAGGTTTTTTACAGTAAACATTTGAAATTTTCACTCAAAAAGATTCTAAGTTTAATGTGTAAATTCACATTAAAAAGGAAAATTATTAGAACTTCAAGTATATGAAATTTTATATTGAAAATAAATAAAATAAAAGAGTGATATATAAGTGGAAAAAGTTCATAAACTTATTGTCTTAAAATTTTTTATTAAAAAATATATCAAATTAATAAGTGTGTCTCTTATTAAGATTTAGTTGAAGTATAAAATCTCAACAGTTATGAGTGTTCTCATTTAATTTTATTATAATACAATTTTAGATAATTATAATTCATATTTTTGTATATTGTTATTAAAAAGATTAACATACATGTCGAATTTCCTATATTATTTAATAATTTTTCTGAAAAAATTAAATTTATGTAATAACTAGAATTTTTTAATTAACCTTTTATAAATCAAAATTATAATATAAAAAATACATAAATATTAAGTCAAATAAAAATTAAGGTGGGATGACCTAATTAAATTCATCCCATCCCATTATTCTTGAGAGGCAGATATATATTTGCCAATGTAATGAGCATATAATTGCAAAAATAAATGCTCCATTTTTAATAACTCGCCTATTTTGATGTTTTCAACAGACCTAATATATACTGAGAGTGTTTGGATGTCCTTAAAATTAAAGATGGCAACGGAGTGGGGCGCGGGCGGGAGAACCATCCCCATCCCCACCCTCACCTTAGCGGGGAATCTCCATCTCCGTCCCTGTTTCACATACGGAGATAATTTAATCCTCATCCCCGTTCCTTGTAGGAATTTCCGTTCCTCGCTTAAATTTTGTATTACTAAATTTGTTTATATTTATAAAATTTATAAATAATAGCTAAAAATATAAAAAAAAAATTATTTGGAAAATATTAATAAATTTAAACACACAAAACATCAACCAAACATAATTAAAATATAAATATTTTAATACATAAAAAATATTCAGTAATATTTTTTAATAAAATATTAAAAATTCAGCATATATTAAATTATGAATACTTGAACAAATTTAATTTAATAAGTATTTTTAATAAATTTCAACAATCTCATAAAAATTATTTATTAAACAAATTATTC
Organism: Aleurites moluccanus; assembly: GCA_948193065.1. Lineage (NCBI taxonomy): Eukaryota > Viridiplantae > Streptophyta > Magnoliopsida > Malpighiales > Euphorbiaceae > Aleurites > Aleurites moluccanus. The sequence continues at coordinate 51,517 of CANXYC010186334.1, forward strand.
CTTATATATATTAATTAATATAATTTTATATAAAGAATAATTAAATAAATATAATAATTAACCAAGTATAATAACGGGTCCCTATGGGGACGGGGATGGGAATCCCCACGGGGTGGAGAATACACTCCCCGTCCCTGCTAACGGGAAAAAAATATTTCCCATCCCCACCTCTATGAGGAGACAAATCGGAAAATCCCCACCTCGTTTGGGGTAAATTCCCGCAGAGAACGGGGATTCCCCACCCCTACTTAAAATAAGCATTAAATACCGTTTTGAAATTTAAAAAACGCTAAATGAGATTTTAGAGTATTTAGCAGATTAATTTAAAACGGCGTTTTGAAATTTAAAAATAAAAAAAATTTAAACTAGATATATCAGCTTATTTTAAAACGATATTTTTAAAACTCTATTTTCTAAAATCTCATTTACACCCAAACATCCTCACATTCTCATCTGATTTATTGGGTCTGAAAAATTGCTATTGATAAAATTGAATATAATTAATTAATTTTTAGTATAATAATAATGAAGTGAAGACGTTCAATATTTGTTTAGTCTGTAATTTTTTTTTAGCATTTAAAGGAATAAATTAATTTTAAATTTATTATTTAAAAAATATATATACTTATTTTTAAATTATATTTTGAATATTTGTTTAGTCTGTAATGTTGACAAGTATTTTTTTATTTAATTTATAAATTTATTGAAACTTGATTTTTTTCTAAACAGGCACTTTGACAAATAGGGAGGGAAGAGGGTATATTTATTTAATCATTTTTTTTTTGTCTTTTTGGAATTTTGAACCAAACCTTTTTGGGCGGGAACATAAGGAGCCAATAGGAAAATTATAGATTTAGCATTGCCTCACTTTCTGTATTAGTTATTTTTGGCTGTACATTAATTAAAATTCAGAGAAAAATAGTTGAAATCAATTATTGGCACTTCCATAACTTCATATTATCCAGCTAATGTTCCTTAAATTGAATAATTAATATCTTGATAATGATTTATGAAAACCATTATTTTTCTCAACAATTTTCGTTAAATTTTCTAATAATATTATTGATCAAAAAGTGTATTAATTCCTTAATTATATATAGTTGTAGTATTCTTATACTATAGCAACAAAAATTATCATATTAAAATGAGTTTATTTATCATTTTATTAATTATAATTTAATTATTAAGATAAACTATTAGTAAAAATTGTGAGAAATGTAATTTTGACAGAAAATTTAAAATTTGAATAAAAATATAAAATAAGTCGAGAATATCTCTAACTCGTTAAAATAAATAAATTTCTATCAACAAACCAATGAACCAAGAAGCCATATTTAAAAAACAAAAGAATAATGGAAGAGAAAAAGAGAAATTATATTGATTCTTGATGACTGTAGAGTATAATGGTTGATAAGTTTTCAACCTCACAAATGAAACCCAGATCATAAATCTTGCTACTTATTAATTGGCTCAATAATTATGCTATAAAAAAATATAAATCTAAAGCTATCTGAAACCAAATCTCAGTGACTTGGAGCTTGGCATTGCAACTCTATCATTCTCCATATCAGATGCTTTTCTCTTGTTAGAAACAGATAAAGGTATCAAAGAATCAGAATCTTGAGCTAAAGCTAATTGAATACAACTTTGGTGGAAGAAGGTAATGTCTTCAAGAGGCTGCCTAATAACCCTTTTTCTTCTAAACATTTTCTTGGATTTGGATGGATTATTCAAATTTCCAAGAAATGGGTTTTCTTGATTTGGAGGGATATTCTCTTTGTTGCTATGGTCAAAGAGATTGGTAATGGTATTTTTGGCCTCCGTCTCCATTAAAGACTTGAAAGAACAAAGTTTAGAGAAGAGAAGTGTGAGGGACAAAGAATTAGAGAGTAGAGAGTATTTGTAGCGAGTAAGTAGTGATGGGTTCAATTCATTTTGGAGGGATGATAGTAAAAATTGAGTTTTGGTTAAATTTTAATTTTTCATTTCAAGGGTTGTATGAAATTTTTTAGTTTTTAAAATTTTGAATCAAAGTTAGTCAAAATTGTAATGTTCAAGATAGAGGGAGAGGTGTAAGAATTAGTTTTTAGATTCAGAAGCTGTGAAATGAATTTTGTTTTTCCCGGTTCTTGTAAAACGAATTTAGGCGCCCAGTTGTTTTTGGTTGGAGCCAAAGACAAATATAAAATCTAATTGTGGGACCATGCAATATTTTTAAGAAAATCCAAGTGATAATGTCAAACGTTGTCAAATTCAAGATTACCAACTAAAACTTTTTTTAATTATTTAGCAACCAATTTTTTTTGTTATACACTTATAAATTTTATTAATTAAAATAAATATTAATTAATTAATAAATTAAGAATTTATTAATTTAAAGAGAGTATTTATAATTTTAATCAATAAAAATTTATTATACTTTATCAATTTTGTAATTAATTTAATATGAATTAATAAATTAAAAAAATATATGATTAATTGAAATATAAAAAAATTTATCAATTTGAATATGAACTAAAATAATTAAACAGAAAATATGTTATAAATTTAATATAATTAATTAGAGTGAAAAAAAATATATGAGTATAATTATTTAAATTTAAAATAATTTTTAAAGTCATGATTTAATAAAATATCATATTCTTTTATATTTATAATGTTGACAAATTATTAATTTATAATATAAATAAAATTATATAATTATGTAAAAAATTTTAGAAAAATATTATATTATTAATTTATCAAAATTATTAATTTAGTTTATTAACTCAAATTGAGACCATAAAAAATATTATATAATAAATATTATTAATTTATATTATATTGTAGTATTAACCTTTTGAATTCAAATACTAATTGAAACTAATTAAAGTTATAAAAAAAAAATTACTATTCTTTGAAAATACGGGGATTAAAAACATCTTGAATTTAAATTTAATTGAAATTAAAGTTATAAAAAAATTATTAATTATTAGAACTATAATTAAAGACTCCAAATTTGTTTATAAATTAAATTTATTAGAAATAATTATGAAAAATATTTATTTATATTAAATTTATACATTCAACGAGATAAAAACACGTAGAGTAATAAATAAAGATATCTAACATAAATTAGTTTAATTAGTAGTCATTCCTTTATCAGAGGCGATTTTGCTTCATGACCTTCAACAAAAACAAAATCCAACGCCTTGTCTTATGCAGCCATAGTTTTAAATATTCACCGTTACGTTATATAACGGCCGTTATTTCTAAATTTTTGATGTGATCGTAACCGATATTATCATTATATAACGGTTAAAAAATAAATAACTAATATCAGCCGCGATGACAGTTATTTAACAATAACGACCGTGACATACTGTAATATAACGCGGCAGATAAAAAATTTAATATTTTAAAATTTTTGATAAAATTTTTATTGTATTTTATTGACTTATATTTTTTCTTTATACTTTTTGTTAAATAATAGAACGAAAAACAACAATAAAAATATTATTTATCTTAATTATAAAATTAATGTATGATGACAAATAAAAAAATTAATATTACAATTGTCAATAATTTACCTTATATAATTATTAATTAACGTTAATATGTTATTTTAATATTTTTATTGAGCTTATTAAAAACAAGACAAAAAGAAAACTACTATAATTTATAGATTTTTTAGCTCTTGCAAATTACAAATACAACAAAATTGTTGATGGTTAATTTTTATTTTTTAGAAAAAAAATATTATTAGTAGTTTAAGACAAATTAATTACACCTCAGCCTCTGTCTCAGTCTCAGCCTCAACCATATCCAATGCTTCCACCTCACCCTCAACCTTTCTATCACCATAATGATGACAATGATCAAGCTAAATTTATGAATGATTTATTTGGACCTTTTATAACCAAATTCATCTATCATGAAAATAGGAGTACAATTAAGTTTACTCATCACAGACGCTTTTTTTGGCACTAATAATATTAAAATATGTAATCTTTTAAACTCATTTTCTTATTTTGTATTTTATTATGAACTTATATTAATGAGTGTATGTTTATTACATAAATAATAAGTTAGCTAATGAAATTAAAATAATGTTACTAGTATATATGGATTATAATTATATGAGACAATGATATTTATGTTTTTTTTAATTGCAGTTATACTTATTATAGTTTTTTATGCTTATATTCTAAAGAACAGCTTCAAATTTTATTTATTTCAAACATTTCAATTTTTTTTTGAAAAAATTTTGCCTCAACGGACCGTTACCGTTACGTTACGTTATTTCTGTGACCGCGATTGCAACCGAGACCATTATCTGAAACCATGCTCTCATCTCTCTGAATCTAGTTATGGTTTTATTTCTTCACGGTATCAAAGTATTGATCTAAGGGGATTAGGCTAAAATTAGTGAATTGAGAGTGATTAAAAGGTGGTTCTGACAGAGAATCAAAGGATTGGAGTATTGAATTTGTTGAAGAATGGAGTCTTTAGTAGAAGAAGAGACTTAGAATAAAAAACATAGAAGAAATTTGGAAAATCATGATGGAGATCCTATATGTAGCAAAGCTCGAATCATCCAAGTGCGGTAATAGTATCTACACCTATGAACTGTAGCAATTATTTGTCTTAGAGTCAATCTATAAAGATCGCTCTTAGAGCAAAATTAAAATTAGGTTTTATAAATAAAAAATATCTTATGCCATAAGAAGATTCAGAGGAATTTGATCAATGGTATAGGATAGATTGCATGGTTACATCCTGGATTTTGAATTCAATTTCCAAGGATTTAGTTGATGCGTTTATATAAGCATCCAATGTTAGGGAATTATGGAGTGAGCTAGCATAGAGGTTTGGAGAGATCAACGGACCTCTTTTATATCAAGTACAAAGGGAAATATGTTATATGGTTCAAGGAACATGATTATTTCCTTGTATTATACCAAACTGAAGAGACTAGGATGAAGTGAACTGTTCTATTGCATGTTCCTTATTGTACATATGGTGCTGCTAAGATAGTAGCATACATGGTTGTTTGAATAAGCTAATGCAATTCTTAATGGGATTGAGTGATAGCTATGACAATCCTAGTAATCAAATATTGTTGATGGAACCCTTATCTAATATCAGTAAGGCATATTCTATGGTCTTGAGAGTGAAGAAGCAAAGAGAAGTGTATATTGTTGTTAATGATGTGAATGACAGTGTTGCATTATTTATTAAGAATCAAATAGCCTATAGGGATTATAGCAGAGAAAGTAATAAAGATGAATATAAGGAAGTAATAAGGATGGATAGTAAGAAGTGTGAACACTGTGGCATAATAGGTGTAATAACTCACCCAAGTATAAAAGGAAATTAAGAAGAAATATTAAGAGTTTAAAAGGGATTTATGAAAAACCGAATGAACCGTCAATCGGGTAGAATTTTTTTTTTTTCTTTTTTTTTCGAGATTCTCAAGAGATCAATAACCGAAATTAATCAAGGATAATTAAATATAGATATTAAAAGGAATTATAGAATTTAGTTGAGAATTTAATTGAATGAAATAATTAATTCTAGTTAGAAGCTCTAAATAAGCTTAATTGTAAGTATCGCATAGAATTTGATTTTTAATTAAATAATTGTAACTCTTTTGACAAAGTGACCTTAATGAACATTAAAATAGACATTATAAAGAGTGTATTAAAAATATATGGGAGAGAAATTAAATGTAGAAAAGTATTTAAATAATTAAAGGGAAATAAAATAGAAATTAAATTGATAATGGCAAAATGGTAAATATGGGTAAATTTTAAACCAATAGACTTATATAACCCTTAGCCAAATGTATCATCTTCTCCATTTGAACAACTCCATTACCGTCCACCATTTTTGAAGCTTCAAGAGAAAAATTTTCTTCATACCTTACCCAAATTCCATGATCCAACTTTCCATCCTTCACAAATAATCATCCCCATCATCTCTAATTAAATTATTTGGGCTTAAATCAAGCATTTGGAGCTAAGGATCTCAAGAGGTAATTTCTTCCCTTGCTCTAAAGTTTGATTTTTTTTTATTGTAAATGAGAGAATGGAAGTTGGGTAGTATTTATATGGAGTTAGAATTGGAAGAAACATGTTAGATGGGAAGATTGAGTTAGAGTTTGGTTTAGGTAAAAATTTTCATTTTTGAATTAGTATAATATAAATCAAATTGATAGTGTAAGAAACCTTATATGAGATTATATGTAAGTAATTAGTGGTTAGAAATGAAATTGAGGCTTGTTGTGTGAAGTTGTGTTGAGGGAAAATTCTGAAATTTCCGAAATTCTGGAACTCCTGGTTATAAGTAGAATATTGAACCCTCAATTTCGTAGCCTTAGAGTCAGAATTTAGAAAATCATAAAACATAAAAGTTGTAGCTACATGTGTCCAGATTATATGTGTAGAAGTAATGTTTCCCAAATTCGTTTTGGGTTGTGAGATACAAAACCCTGATCAAGACTGGCTCGGGTTAGAGTTTCCACTGAGATACCTTACTGAGTTTTGCATTTTATAGGACCTTAAGATCTTATTCAGGGGAAACTCAGAACATGAAAAATGTTCCTTTATGTCTTAGATAAAAATATGTGAAAAGATAATGGGAATTGGACACTTGAATACTGAGTTATAAGTAAAAGAGTGAAGACTGTTCGGGTGAAAGTTGCAAACTGGTTGCAGAGTTGCAGGCCCTAGTTTAGAAATTCACCATAAATTGTATAGTGACCGAAATGGCTTCAATTTCGGATATGTTAGAAACTGAGATGTCTAGTTTAATTAGGGAAAAGAATTGAAATAATTAAATAAGTGTAGTGGGAGATATTAGTAAATGAACTAGGATTGTCAAAACCTGGAATTTTGATAATTAAGGG
>CANXYC010186351.1:0-14839 GCA_948193065.1 Aleurites moluccanus
TCCAATAGAATTCAATATCAAGTTTCAAGTACAATATGGTTCAATAGGAACAATCATATAATCAATAACATTGGTCACTTGCAAGAAAAGACTGTGAACCAAATGTTCTATATCCATGACAGTTAGCAAAATCCAATGAACAAGGGACAGAGGCTGCAGTTAAGTAGCATGTCAATAGTCATACAGTTGATCAGACTATACGTCTAGGACCTTAACCCCCTCCTAGACAGGGTCCCCAATACAATACACTGTGCACAATGCCCGATGAATGAACATCTACCCCATCGGGAGAGTAGTACTGTCAATGGTCCCATGTATAAGGTAAATAAAAATATTGTCCAATAATGAACATCAATCAATACATTTATATATATCAAGGATTCAATTAACAATGGCTACATAATCAAGAAACTTTAATAATAATACAATTTCTTAGGAAGATTCAAGGAAACAATATACAAAGACAACAAGTAAAGAAATATATATGTTACTCACCCCAAAATTCCAATGTGTCCAACCACCTAGCACAAACTAAAAGGGTGGTCTTCCACTTCCTTGTCTTTTCCTTTATCTCTCCTTTATGCAACTATAACAAATATAAATCTCAATTTAGAAACCTAATTACATTACAATACAACAAGCAAACCTAAATTCTAAATAACATTCAGAAATCCTGAAATTTCTACCCGAACATACCCTGATATTTCACTTATAACTCATTATGTGTAAATCCAAATGCTACTCTGTTTTCACTGAATTTCAGCTAATACATATGACACATTTCTCATGTTTTGACTTTCCCCTGATTCAGATCCTAAGATCTTCATATTTACCAATTTCAGAAGGGTTACACTTCTAACCCTTCTGAAATCCCTAATCCAAGCCAGTCTAACTCAGGGGTCCATATTTAACAATACAGTGAGAATTTGATAAAAATTCCAAAAGACTAAATATTCCTGACATATATATCTACAACGTTTATGTTTTGAATATTGTTAAATTCCTATATTAAAGATCTCAAAAATTAGATCTAACTTTCTACTGAGTCTTAGAAATTTTACAGAAATGAAACCCTATCCGAGTCAGTCATATTTGGAGACTCATATCTCCCAACACAGAAGGATTCAGTAAAAACTTTTTGAAGAACATATATTATACATATACGCAGTTACAATTTTTATGTTTTGCACATTTTCAAATTCTACCTTTAAGGATATAAAACTAGAGCCCAAAGTTTCTGCCAAGTCACAGGAAATTCCTGAGACAGAAAATTTCAGAATTCCCAATCACTTTCTCTACTTTAAACATATCACCTAATCATTTAATCATTCAAATAACTTATCAAAAATGAATTTCAAAACTTGTTAAGAAATTTACCTTGGAGAAAAATTGCACCAAATCTCTTTTTAAACTCAAATAATTCAACTAGAGGTTGGGGGAAGAATTATTTGTGAAGGAAATTGTGATAGATCAAATGATTTTAGGAAGCTAAGAAGAAATTTTTTTCTATGATAAGGAGCTTGAAAATTTCGGCCATAGAAGAGAAAATTGAAGAAGATGATGACTTCTTATCATATTTATCTCTATATGTAATAAATGGCCCAATAGGAAAATTAGAAAAAAGTAAATAGGAAAAGAAATAAAGAAAAAGAATAAAAAAAAAGAAAATCATTTTGAATTATATATTTATATATATAATTATTTAGCCACTTTTGTTGACTTTTAGGCTAATCCTTGATTAGTTATTAATTAATTCATTAATTAACTCTTAAGTAATTTCAATTTATTTTGCTATAATTTTTAATACTATAGTATTTTCAACTATGTTCATATTGCCCATTCTATTCAATTTAATTATCATTTAAATTTTATAATTCACTCTAATATCTATTTTTCATTGTTCTTGATAAATTTTCGGTTATTACTTTCTGGAGAATTTAAAAAAAAAATTCCTACCCGATTTAGGTTTTCCACTATAATCGTTCGAGTTATTATAATTAGAATTGAATTGGATATGAAACAACCAAAATGAAGGAAAAAGATATAAGCATCTAAAAACTTAAAATTTCATAAACCATCATTTATAATTACATAAAAAAACTAACAATGAGGACTAGGATGATTGATTACAGACTTAAAGAGAAAAAGATAGGACTTAGACTCTGACTTAGACTCAATCTCAGATAAGTTAGATTAGTTGAGCTTGAATTCTTCCAAAAATTATGCTCACTAGGCTTGAGCTGATCTTGGTGTATGAGGTGAGAGGTAAGGCTGTTGGACCTTATGTTGTCACAAAGGAAGAATATCTCCACTGTGTACCAAATTTTGAATCCAAGGCTTCAGAATCTTATACACATTTATTTTGTGACCGTTGCTCTGATGATACTCACAATATTTCTTTTCATTCTTTTTTTTTTTTAAAGGATTTGGAGTTGCCTTATGCACTAAAAGTATTTTAAATAATAAAAAATTATTATTATATAATAAAAAATTATTTTTTATATTGATTGATTAAAAAATGATAAAAAAAATTGGACATAATGACTGTTTGTATAGATGGAGGCAAAATTGAAGGATATTTTAATTATTTTTTTAAAAAAATTTATTAATTAAATTAAATTTTAAAAATTAAATAATAATTTACTAAAAAATACCCATAAAATCAGGTGTGCAAGAGAGCACATAATCTCTGTCCAATCTCCGCCGGACAAGCCCCTAGTTACCAACCCCACCCTCCCTCTTTTTAGTTAGCCTTTACTCGATCACCACACCCGCAGTGAATTAAGAAATGGAGAGCTCGTCAACGTCAAACGATGATTTCTCAGTTTTTGTGTTGGCATCTGATTTGGGCATAGATGCTACTCCCTTTCTAAACCATCAACAAAGAGAAGAAGACCAAGAGCCTGAAAACTGGCACGATTGCTCTCAATATCTCGTTTCCGATGAAGATTTCTCTGATCTTGATCTTTTGCAATTCTTCCGCCTGGAGGGCTCTGATAAATCTGGAAACCGCATATTTCGCATAGTCGGCAAGTACTTTCCCGGTAATTTAACCAAAACAAAAGAGCCATTATGATATTTTTTAACTTTTTTTTTCTTTATATTTCTGTTCTTGGGTTTTGATGAAATGAATGATTTATGCTATTTTGGTAGTGAATTTTGCTTTCTGGGACATATATGTGAAATGGGTTTTATATTATTTCGCTGATGAGATGGGTTTAGTATGGTATTAGGTTTTTGCCTTTTCCTTTAAAAGGAGGAAGCATGGTTTATTTGGCTGTTTGATGACTTGAAACATACTTGGAAAGTTTCAATTTGAATTTTTTTGGCATGCCTGATTCATTTACCCAATGATTTGATCTTATAGTAGACTATAAGCAATTCGTTGTGCTATATGGAAGTACCCAGTGCTGGTGTTAGTGTCCCCCACGTATGTATTGAATCGTATTGGATATACCTGTCATATATTGTCTTGGTTGTGCATTATTTCTTGTGAAATGTTTCTAGTGCTAGACTCAAGTTAATCAAACATGTTCAATAGATCCTCGAAGACTGAAGTTTACTGCAGCTTCATGTCATCTCTTAGCTTACTGAATTATCCGAACCTTCCTTCCCTCTTCTCTTTTCTGTTGACAATATGCTGCTGTTCTAATTTCATTATCAAAGTCTCCTTTTTGACGAACTACAACAGTGCTACTTATGCTGGTATTTCTTCTTTTTAGTTAGCTAAGTTGTAGTCAGTTCATGTAGGTGCAATCAGTTTTCTTGGAAGAAAATGTAAAGATGTTGACTAATTTCTTGCTTTTCAATATCTTCTCCTATGATTTACATCTTTAATACGTCATTTTTTTGGAGAGGGATATGGAAGGATGAAAAAGTAGGATGGAAAGATGGGATGAAGAGTATTTTATATTTTGTTTGGTTGTTGAAAGGGGGATAAGAAAGAAGGCAGTTCTTGCTACTTCCATTTGGGTTCACATATTACTATTTTCCTATATTGGGAGGATTTGGAGAGGAAAGTAAGTTCAAAACTTGTTTGTGCTTCCTTTTCTTTTTTCCCCCTGAATTTACTTTCACTTGCCAACAAACTTTAACCTCACCCTTCAAAAAAACAAAGGGTGCAAATGTGATTAAATAGATAGGTTATTTCCTTCCTCTCCACTTCCCCTTTTAATGAAATAAGATTTCTATTCCTTCCAACAAAAAAATAAAGGGGAAGATGAGAATTTTTTTTTCTTTTCCTTTCTCTTTCTTCCCTTGTTTTATTTTCCATTCTCGATTTCCATCCTCCCAAGCAGACAGAGAAAAACTAAAAAGGGCTAAGACTGGTGGAAATGATTTTTTTTTGCTCAAATTTTGTTTTTATCATGTTAAATTTATACCTCTGTGTAATGTGCTTTCCCCTTAATGGTATGCAGCACAAATTGTTAATGGAGACCGACTGAAGAAGTACATTTTCCACAAAATATACAGTGAGTTGCCTGAAGGGCCATTCTGCATTGTTTACATGCATAGTACTGTGCAAAAGGAGGACAATTCCCCTGGTATAACTATCTTGAGGTGGATATATGAAGAACTCCCTGCTGACTGCAAGGACAGACTTCAAGTTGTGTACTTCGTACACCCTGGACTCCGTTCAAGGCTTGTCTTTGCTACCCTTGGCCGATTCTTCTTAAGTGGGGGGTGAGTGGTTTTCTGATGTTAAATTCTAAAAAAATTCTACCATAGTTATTTTAATCAATGATTCACATCACCTTGTTAATAAGTATGGGTTTATGATTCTGACACTTAAAATTAGGGGGGTAATTAGCTAAATCTGACCTTGGAAATGTATCCAATGTTTATATTTGTTCCTGACTTCAAGCAAACCTGAACCTGAGAAAACTCTGGTTCTTGAATGGTATGTCAGCTTATGCTATCATAAACGTTCCAGTAACTTCCTAAGGTTTTTGAAGGTCCTATAAGGATTATACATGGTTTTTATGTTGTATAGGAAGTTATAAAGGATTAAGAAGAGTGGCTTCAGGAAGCCCTTATTAAATTCACAATTTGCTGGCGATAATGTTGTCATACAAGTTCTCTCAAGGCATTGCTCTTGCAGTAATATCAATATAATGCAGAGAAGCTAAAAGTTATGATGTTAGTGTTGCTTGTGAGTAATTTAAGAATGATTATATTTATGCAATCACATGTTTTTTATGTGGTGTCTTGTAACATGGAATCAATAATTGGAGTTGTAGACAATATATTTTGACCAGGTTGTTTTTATTTTAAAAAATATATATAAATGTATAAAAATTGTATTACGATTGATGTCACTCAACATTTCTAAGAAGAGTAAACATCCCTACTTAGGAAGGATATCATAGTTGTTTTTATTTGTAGAAGAGTTATTGGCATTTTGTACCAAACAGGCATATTAGGGGATGAATATGTTTGATTAGGCAGCATGAACTTTTTGAGTATGATTTTGCCTGATTTATTCAAATATTTTTTGTTTTTGCATTGGTAGCTTGTATTGGAAGATCAAGTATGTAAGCCGTCTTCAGTACCTATGGGATGACATTAAAAGGCGAGAGGTCGAGATCCCTGAATTTGTTCTGAGTCATGATGATATTCTTGAGAATAGACCACTAACAGATTATGGCATTGAACCTGACCCGTTTCAACTAAATGAAGTGCCTAATACAGCCTACTCATTTGGGAGGCACGAACAGAGATGGGCATCAAGGGAATACGCTACTTAGTTTCACCTGTCATATAGGTAGATAGTAGATACCCTACTGATACCAAATTGTCCTGTCAGGGTTAAGCTACTATATAAACAACTGAATTGTACATAGTTACTTGATGTTGTCTCTAGCTTCCTTTGTCAGCTACGCTCCTGAACTTAATGTGTGGAAAATATTTTAGTTGTACTTAAAACAGTCATTTTTGGAGCTCATGTTTTAGGTATGTACATTTATCAGTTTCACCTGTGGTTGTTTCTGTTGACATTTGACAGATACCATGAACTTGGGTTCAGTTGAAGATGGGACTGATAAGTTTTTAGTTATGGAATTTAATGGACAGTGTCTGGTTGAATCCTGGTTTTGAAAGAAAGATTCATGTATTTCTTATAAAAAAGAAATGGCACAAATCTTGGATTGCCTTTAATATTTCCGTACGATAAAGTTTCGAACTCTATAAATGATATTCTAAGGTTTAGTTTAGCAACAAGTGTATATTCAATTTGCGATTTAGATATTGATTTGAAAATGCTAAAAGAAATCAATATTAGTATCAACTCACATTTCTCTTTGGATAGTTCGAAATTGGAGTTCGGAGTTGAAATTGTAATTTTCAATTCTAGTATTTGACAGCTATTTAAAATTAGAATTGAAATTTTAATTACAATTTTATAAAATTATAATATAATTAAAAAATCAATTTCATATTTTCATTCTTAACTCATAACAATTATAATTTCATAATCACCATTATAATTTTTTCTTCCATTACTACTCCCAGCACCACTTTAGACGATGGTGGCTCGCCTGACGATCATCATCGGTGATGATGGTTCGACGGATCATCATTACCAGCGACAATGACTCGCCGGACCGTCGTTGTCGGTGATCCACCACCATTCCCACCACTATCGCCGGTAGTCCACCACCACTCAAATATTATAATTATAATTTTAACAGAATTCTAATTTTAAAAAATTAGAATTGAAATTAAAATTCTCATTTCCAATTTCAATTCATTGTATCCAAACGAGCCCTTATGGATATTTGGTTATCATTCTTTAGAAATGCAGCCCTGAAAGTAAGCAAAATGTTTAAAGAACTACATGAAGAATATAGGGTAGAGATATTTCATTATGAGAGGAAAGATCATATTGCAAATTTGGAAAACGATAGAAAGTAGTCTTATTTCAAAGAATTAAAGCGTTGACAAAGCTATGTCTAGAGGTGCTTTAATTGGCAGCTTTCTATTCTTTTCCGTAGTTTTATTTTGGCAATTTGCGGTGCTAATATAAATTACTACGGCAGTTAATTGCAATTACCATGTAAGATAATGTTAGATGATTGTATATTTGTATATATAAAGGGTGAAGTTAGTGGGATGTACAATGGGGTGAAGTTATTTCCTGAGCTATAAATTAGAGGCGTTTGGTCATCGGAATTGTATTGAAAATGTTATAAATATTAAATTTTTTTGAGAAAAATTAAATTCTTCAATATATATGCTCCACTATGTATTTTTTATGTACATGATTTTTTTTTTCATCTTAAAGGACTAGAAAATTACATTCTCATAATAATATATATATATATATATATATATATATATATATATATATATATATACACTTAATTATAAAATATTTTAAAACAATATAATTTGCTATATATTATTTATTCAAAAAGACAAGAATTACATAGTATTTTAAATTTTTTTTTGCATATTAAGTATTTTTAAGAAATTCATATATTATTTTTATCAACTACTTTTAAATTTTATTTTTATTTTGAGTTAATGTGGTTAATATAATAAATTTTCTTGCATCACTATTTAAATATTTATTATATGATTCTAAATTTAGTAAATAAAGGGTTGGTAATTTAAAAAAAAAATAATAATTTTGTTTATATTTTTATTAAATCAAATAAACAGGATAATCTTGTATTTTTAGAAATTTTTTCTTTCACTATAAAAAAGGTAATCTTATATTCTTAAAATAATTTACTGGAATATTTATTTTTCCAAAAAATAAATTTAGTATTAGAATATTAAATTCTGGAAACCAAACCCTTGGAATCAAAATAACCTCCCTTTAAAAGTTGTTTAATAGTAGCTATGAGTGCAAAATATTAGGTATTTGAACATTAAAAAGGGAAAATACAAAAAAACTACCTGTAATTTAATATTTTTCTTAAAGGGAGCCAGTAATTTTTTTTTTCTAATATTTAAGTACTTTGCAATTTATTTTATTAGATATTTAAATATTAAATTTATTATTATTACTAATAATTGATCATTTCATATATAATATATGATTCAACTTCATTTATGGAATTGGCTACATGAATTTTTCATTTTCTTTACAAACAATTTGATATATAACATAAATTAAAAAATATTTTCCTCTAGCAAATAATTCTATCAGGCACTGCAAAACTTACTTTTTAATTAAAATTTAATTTTAATTAATCATAAAATTTTAAAAATATTTTTGAGAAAGAAGAAAAATAAAATTTTTAAAAAATAAAGTTTCTAAATATCAAATTTCACTATATTTGTCATGGTCTGTAAGTTATTCTTGAGGCCCAAATGTATTAAAATTCACTAGAGAAAATTTTCATCTTTTGTAATTAATTATTTAATTATTATTAATTAATTAATTAATTAATTATTGTTAATTAATGAATTGACCTATTTCATGAAAGTTCGCTAGCTAACTAAAAGCTTAGTGTATTTTTTTTTTATTTTTTTAATATGTGCAGGAGGAAAGTTTTTCAGAGAATTTCACCACGTTCACTTGTATAATATGAGGCAATTTACACTGTTAAATTATAGAGTAAATTTTAATATGGTCATATATGATTTATTATTATTATTATTAATATCATTAAATAAATTAAAATATTTTATTAAATTTTTCAGACATAATTTCGACAATAATTATTAATGTAACCAGCATGATTTGCTGACTCCCTCATAATTCTGCCAGATAAACATGACTCGTTAGCCACGTCAGTCTAACATTCGAATTTGGTCCATCCATGTCATTACTCACTAGCAGCGCCACCCATCCACCCACCTGCATAACCAACCTAGTGAATATTTTCAATCACTATCTAGTCTTCTCTTCCAGTCTCTACTACTCTTTCTCTTAGAGGTTAGAGAGTTCTATATAGAGAAACCATGTTTCAATTTCGTTTTACATACCTTGCCCACACTATCAACTCCATAAAATCCTGTCTTTTTTCCTTTACAATAGAGACTACTAGCCCCAATTTCCCCAAACCTTCGCCAGTCTACGTGCCCATTTAGCTGCCTAATCCCCTGACCTCTCTAAATTTACTTGCCTCCAATCCCAAAATACCTACTCCGTTGAAGTGGGTACCAAGAAAAAACCCCTCCTGAAGCCCACATGGTGAAGGAAACAATTTTCAGTGGCGAAAAATATGTCCAGATCAAGAAGAAACTTAGGGAACTGAAGTTGCATATGGTTTGTGAGGGGCTAAGTGTCCTAATTTGGGCGAACATTGGTCTGGTGGCGAGACTGGCAATTGCTTCATGGGGTTTGGATTATGTGGTGATTACTAGTGTGGATTGTGACGATTTGCCTGATTAAGGGAGTAGTCATTTTGCTCAAATTGTGCAGAAGCTCAAAGCTCTGAAGCTAAACATGCTGATAAAAGCATTGGGTATGAATTTTTTCCATTTGAATTGTTAAAGTGTCAATAAATGCCAGAAATTGCAAACTGATGCTTGGCTAATAACTTTATACAATACTTGAAGCTATATATATATATTTTTAATTTATCTAGTATTCTATTCATTGCTAGTCAATGTAAATTGATTAATTCTGATTAGCAAATGGAGCAACACTTGCTTCATCTTCTGCATTTTCCTTTGTTTATTTTTCTGTGTTCTTTTATGCATCGATTCTACAGAAAGGAAGAAAGATGAAAAGGCATGTTTTGGTGACGTGGCTTATGTGAGGTGACATAGTTGACTTGTTATGCTTATCTGGCAGAGTTTTTGTTGAGTCAACAAATCTTACTGGCCACGTCAACAAATTTTATTGAAATTAAGTCTGAAAATTTCAATAGAATATTTTAGGGATCATTTCACTGATAGTTCTTGAAGTATTGACTAATGCACATTGTCGTCCTTAATTTTTAAAACGCAACACAAAATCCTTTCAACTTTTAACTTAGTTTTACTGGCAGTTCTTATCTGCACAAAACTATTGTTATTTCTATTTTGACCCCCCAAAGTCCTATTCTTTTTTCAAAGAAATCCAAAAACTCTCCTTTTTTAGGCTCTGATACCATTCAAGTGAGTCTGCCCTCTCTCTAATTAATCTGTTCAGATGTGGAATTACAGAGAGCTACTCCTAAAAATCTTCAAAGGGTTTTTCTTTTATTTCTGATTTCTTTCAGCTTTTTATATTCGTTGTGATAACGAGAGCTGTCAACAAGTCCTAATAGGCATTTGTTCTCAAGGAAAAATTTCTCAAATTCACTCTGTCTAAGAGTTAACTCTTCTAAATTTTTGAACAATTTATCTATAGAATTATTTAGAGAATCTAAACGATTTATAATATAATTTAATAATCCTATTACTGGATCCTTACCTACACCGTGATCTAGGTGATGACAATCAGGATAAGAGCAACCCGAAGAATTACTAGTTATCCAATAAACGTGAAAAATACCAAGCCTTTCTAAATAATGAAAATTATTAAATTCAAGTTCTTGGTCTAGAAAATTTTTAGTTCAAAATCTTTTTTATTAGGCTTTTCAAGTCTTTCAATCATTTCTATAGCAACAAGTAATTCTCTTATTCTTTGTTCATATAAAGTAAAGAAAGGATCTTGCAGTCTAAGACTGGCACTCAACTCTTCCCTCCTAACTTGATTTAAAGCTAGACCTCTAAGCCAATTGTTATTAGCAGATCGGTTGGAAGACATAAACGTTTAATTATAAAATTAAAACATTTATAAAATATATACCTTTGTAGACCGGGTCCACTAAGCTTCCGCAACAGCTTTAGCCCTCCTTCCAAGCTCGTCACCAACAATATCTTCAGAGAGATATGGAGGATATGACTTACTGCCCTTTCTTGGTTAGGTCTTACTGCTACACTCCTGGATATCAGACCGTTTTGAAGGATGAAAGGTATATAGAAGCAAAATTATCATACAGATAAAGACTTGACAGAAATTGTTCTTAAATAAACTTTGTATTTAATTTCACTCCCCTTCTTCAATAAGCTGAAGAGGTATATATAGACTTTTTACAAACTAAGATGGTGTATGTATTACTGTTTGCCAGCTCAAAAGAAAAATAGTACAATAATTAAGATAGGTAGCTGGAACAGTATGCCGGCTTTACAACATTTCAAAACTAAATAGACAGCTGGTGCCTCTAGTACTGTTTCCAAGCTGTATTCATTACAATAATTAAATAAAGATAAAGAATGCTTTAATTTTACAGCTAAGAAGTCAGTCCTTATCTGGAGATAAGTTCTTTTCATCGAGACCCTAAATTTTAAAGCTACTTTGGTTTGTAATACTTTAATATTTGTAGCTACTTCTGAAAAGCAATTCCTCAATTATTACGCTGAGGCTGACGTCATGGATGACCTTTTTTATCACTCCATCTGTGAATTAATGATTGGGGCATCCATACTTTCTTTTAGTTCTGCATAACCCATAGCCATTTCTTTTGCACGTTGCTCTCTGAACTGAGCAACCTTCTTCCAGACCTTCATGGTTTCAGGTTGGAAATTCATACTTGGATCTAAATCCACTAGTCTCAGAAATAATTTTTGTGCTTCTTCTCGTCCCTTAATCATGGACAATACTCTTATAATGGGAGTATATTGGGACCAGATTGTAACAAATACTTTACCATCTCCGAGAAGGATATAATTACTTGCATAGATTGCTTTCTCCAGGCTAGCTTTAAAATTTTCAATTCTCATGGCTTGGGTAATAACCTTGTTTTCTTTATACATGGTAAAATAAAAATTTAAGTTCTGATTATTAACCTTCTGTGGCTCAACAAATTCTTTAGCCATAATAAGACGAAGATCCCAAATTTGATAAGGATAACGAATAGTTCCATCCTCACCATAATCCATAATTGTGCTAATTATTCTTGAATCTGAACTCAAGAATTCTAAGGATTCCTGCACAATATTTAGAAGTGATGTACACAGATCTTTATCATTTCTATTAATCTCGATAATCTCTGTCAGCCTTGCGTCTATGTAGGGTAGACTATTTTTCTCCATTTCTGAGGAAATTCTCATATTTAGACCTCCATATCCATGCCAATGGATGTATGGGTGTAACATATAGTACTCTTTGAGAGAATGATCTATCGAGTCCATTTTCTTAATATTTCTGGTATAGGCCACTTCTGACGGAATGTATGAACTCATTTCATCAAAAAGTCTGTCCCTTTCCATTACTAACTGAAGGAAATCTTCTTCATCCTTTTTGAGGATTTCAAGTTGTTTTTCTAAATAAGAAATATATGAAACTACTTCATCTGCAAAGTGTTGTTGTTGTTTGAAGTTTCTTTTGGCTAATCCTCCATGCAATCCAGAACACAACATAGATCATTCTTTTGAAATACCATAGTCGTACTTTATGAAGTACCAGGTATTTTCATCCTTGCAGATGTTTGAAATCTCAGGGTTATCTACCCTCATGATCTTCATGAATTCTTTATGAATGTCATCAGATTCATTTTCATATTCTTTCATTGTGACTTCCTTAGGAGATTGTTGGATTTCCTGGTTTTTGAATTTATTTGTTCTAAAAATAATATCCCAATTTAAGTCATCACAATCAGGATTCTCATCCTCAAAACTTTTTTCAGCTTTATCATTTTTACGAGTTTGGTTTGGAATCTGTGAAGATTCACTGGCCTTTCCACTAGCCTTGTGTTTGTGATCTATTAGATCACCAGAGTTTTTACAACTCTCCTCCTATAAAGGAGTTTGATTTGGAACGTTTAACTGTTCACTGACACTTTCACAAGCCTTTTGGTTTAGAACTCTAGATTTCTTGGCACTTCCACTGGTCTTTTGGTTTGGGACCATTGAAGGTTCACTGGCATTTCCACTAGCCTTCTTTGAGCCATCATGGCTTCCTTCCTGTGAAGGAGTTGGGCATTGCGGCCTTTCCATAGCGGCCTTATCACCTTCATTCTTTTGATGGAGTTCTTATCTAAATCTTTTTACTTGTTCAAGAGTAAGGCCCAGTTTTTTAGCTATTTTTTCGTAAAAATCTTTAGGGACTCTCGCTTTGGGGGTCAGAGGATTTTTCTTTTTGTTCTTTTGAATCAAGGATTTCTTCTTGGATTTTTCATTAACCCTTTTTGGGCTAACCAACTCTTTTGAACTCGCTGGCTTCTTCTTAGAATACTCTATAGAGATATGTCCTTCAGATTTACATATCCAACACATAACATCTTTTGATGCTACAGTTTTTCTTTTCATTCTTGAAGAATCAGAGCTATCGCTCTTGGGATCTTTTTTTCCTTTGTCAACTTTCTTTATGCATTGTTTTCGAGTGTGACCCTCTTTTTACAGATCTAACATAGCTTGTTTTTTGCAGCAGGGTCCATCTGTAAAATTAGACAATTCACGAGAAAGAGAATCAGCTATTACATTTTTATAAGAAGGAATATATTCAATATCAAACCTGTAATAGCTAAACCATTCTTGCAATTTTAAAAGTCTATTTTTCCTAGTCTCTTTAAGATTCAAATTCATAAATCTTTTTACATAGGTTGAATATGTTCTAATTACGAACCTCTTAGGAGCCAGGAAGATGTAAAAGACTTTTATACCATTTTTAACAGCTAAGACTTCCTTTTCATGGATTGGACAATTAATTTTGGATCCTTTAAAGGTTCCAGACCAATACTTACAGATTTTTTCTGATTTTTTACCTTTGATTTTTAATACTGCTCCCCAGGATTTTTCTGAAGCATTTGCCTTTAGGACTAACTCATCTGCATCTGATGTTAAATTAAGACAAGGCAAATTTTTCATTTTATTTTTTATTTGGATTACAGCATGAGTGTCCTCATTATCCCAAAACCAAGGAACTTTATCAGATGTTTTCTTTGATATCCTTCTTAGGTCTTTGGAAAGGTTTTTTACAAACTTTCTAGCATAGTTAGCAAGTCCGCAGAATCTTTGTATTTGCTTCCTATCTTCTAGTTCGTTAGGAAAGTTAATAAGTTTTTCAAAAATGTGACTTTGTGGCCTAATTTTTCCTTTTTTAATTTTCATTCCTAAAAAATTTATATTTTCCTTAAACCATTCTATCTTTCTTTCAGATAAAATCATACCTTCATATTTGAAGATATCAGTCACTTGTTCAAGGTGACTCATGCGTTCTTTTTCGTTTTTACTAAAAACTAACACATCGTCTATATAGACCATGCAAAATTTTTTCAATGCTTTAAAGGCATTGTCCATTTTGCACTGAAACACGCCTGGAGCATTTTTTAGGCCAAATGACATTACCAACCATTCATACATCCCTTGAGGAGCATTGAAGGCTGTTAGGGCTACAGATTCTTCTTCCATCTTTACCTGCCAATAACCACTTTTTAGATTAAATTTAGAAAATATAGAAAGTTATTTAAGACTTACCCTATCTATAACATCACCTGCTGTAGGATTTTATAACTATCATCTTTTGTTGCTTTGTTTACCTGATGATAGTCTATAATCATCCGTGTCTTTCCCCGCACCTGTTCTACATGGTTTATTACCATAAAGGCTAGACTAGAATGCAGACTATTACTATCCCTAATCAAACCTTTTTCGAGCAATTCAGGAATCTGTTTGTCAAATTCCTTTATCATCTCATTTTTATATGTTATATTTCTAGTTCTGATGATAGTGCTGGGATCTTTCAGCTCTAGTTTAGCAGTTATGCCATTTAGCACCCATAATTTTAACGGGTCTTCACTAAAATTATCAGCTAATTTTACAAGAAACTTTTTCCACTTAGTTCCTTTCAGCTGAGGATGTGTAATAGATTTTTCTATCACACCTTGTACTTTAAAACACAATTCTTCATACCAAA
>CANXYC010186365.1:0-14641 GCA_948193065.1 Aleurites moluccanus
GCCTAGAACTAATTCAAATAACATGCATAAATACCAATTTCATGCATAAATATATATAAACATAACAATATAAAGAAATTAAAAATCTCCCCCCGAAGATCTCTATATGGATTTGGTTCAGGCTAAGCTGAGGTGTTACAATGTTCCTCCCTTCAACTCAAAGAGGCCTCCCTCCACTTCATAGCTTTCTTTTGTATTTTATTTTTTTTCTTTTTTTTACATGTAATTTTTACACATACCTTGTACATGTATTTTTTCAACAAATGAATAAAGATTTATTCCTTTGTATCTTTTATCTCTTTTATTTTTATGTATTGTATGCTTTCTTTTATTTTTGGCCAAGTAAAATTCTCTAACACTTAGCAAAATATTTCAATACTTTGAATATGGAACTCCCCTTTAATGCGAGTCTTTAAAGCTAAAAAAAGAGATGATGCTGACTTCAATATAAGGTTTTTTTTTTCCATAATTAAAATAAAAATCCTTTCCCTTAGAAACTTCCCTTGCCATATGAGAGCTTATGATTCCACCTCCTTAGAGATCTTCATAAAATATACCTCGCTAGATGAAGATGTAGAATTCCACCTCCGTAGAGATCTTCATAGAATGTGTCTCGCCAGACGAGGACTTAGTTGCCTATCAGAATAGGACTTTTCCCTCGGAATGGATGGTGCCTTGCAGACTTTTTCCTGGCCATACTAGGTCTTTTACCCTTGGAAGGGATGATATCTCATTGTCGAGGACTTGATTGCCTATTGGAATAGGAATTTTCCCTCAAAATGGATGGTGCCTATCAGAATATGACTTTTTTTTCCCTCGAAAGGGATGGTACCTATTGGAAAAGGACTTTTTATTAAATAAGATGAGCAAATGTGGAAGAAAGCTACTTCTTCATTGAAAAATTTTTATTTGTAGTACATTTTTAGCTGTTGAATATTCCATGTATGAGGAACCTCTACACCTTTTAAAGTAACAAGCTTATAGGTGGTTGGTCCTATTATTGCTTTTACTTAAAATGGACATTCCCATGTTGAAGGGAGATTTATTGTCCTTTCTCTTTTCTTCTCTTTTGGCAAATCTTAAGGCAAGAGTTTCCTCCCTCGTCTATCTTCTTCTCTTCCTCTAATTTTACTAACACTTTTCTTGCTCGCTTCTCCCCATGACTTGCTCTCACCCTCCTCTCTTTTCCTCCTCCCCTCACTCTTTCGAGGGAGTTGAAAGTCTATTTATCTCAAAGAATTACTCAACTTAAGAGTTAGGACTATCAGATCTTTCTGTTCTGCTTCTCCCAATCAAATCCCCTCTTCCACAATGGCCTCTTCTTCTCATAGACATCCTTTCCTCGACTCTTAACTCCAACCTTTCTTCTTCACCATTTCCCTCAGGTTTTCTGATCTGAGTTTCCTCTCCTTGATTATTCATATTAAAGAGGAGCCCCTTGACACTAGCTATGACTTGAGTATCTAAGGAGTTGTCTAGTGTATCTGAGGTTAGCATTACAAACAAGTTTATTATTTGCGAGATTAGGATATTTCTGGCAGGGGAAACATGATCTGAGGTTTGAGCTTCATCTCTTGGGTTTGGGTAGGAAGTGGAAGGTGTTGTCATTTAGGTATTGAACATATTTATAAGTTTCATATTCAGCTCTTTTTATATGTCCAAGAGAAGTTTTGGGTAAATGAAAAGAAAGGACAATCCTCAGAGAGAGAGAGAGAGAAAAACAATGAGATTAATGTTTTTGAAGAGATTTTACAATATTAAGGAAAATAATATTTCCCACAGACAGCACCAATTTTATGATCTATGAAGATCCTCAAATGATAAGTTGGTGATCTCTCCAAATAGGCCTAGGCCTTTTAATGTGAATTCTTGGACCTGCAGGGTAAAAATAAAGTATTAAAGAGCAAAGTCTTAGCTCAACGAAGGCACTCTGATGCCTAAGTCAGTGATTCTCCTTGAGAGAATTAAATGAGCTTAAGAGGTTTTCTTTTTTCTTTTTCTTTTTTTTTTTTTTTTTTTTTTTTGATAAATAGAAGATGTGTAATAAATGTTGATATCTTCTCTATTTATACTTGACCTGGGCAAAATTAACTTGACAGGTGAGAACATATGTCACTTGATGATTGGCACTTAGCAAGATAGTCGTCCTTGTCAGGGCTGACTCTACCTCTTACTTGATTTGTGAATAAGTTCATGCACTATTCAGATAGTGCAACTTGATGGTGACTTTGGAGGCTCTAGGCAGTCATTTCCTTGCCAATAATGATGAGGAAGCCTTACTTGTGGTAAGGTATTATTCAATCTAGAGCCACTCTCAGGTCAAAACCGTTACTTTTGCTTGTCAGATGGTTCAATATCGCATAGAATCGAGGATGGTTTAGCGAGAAGATCCTTCTCCGAGTCACTTGACATTCGAGTTTCACTTAATCAAAGAAGTTTTCCTTGCTTGTGTAAGAATGATTTTTAGCTTGCCAAAACTAACTGTCCTTGCGAGAGTCTAACCATCCAGTGTCATAGGCTCTTGAACCTAATTGGGAGCCCAATACCATTCTTTCATATCAAAGAGTGAATAAAAAAAGCAATTACTTTGGACACATATAATTGTCGTGCATAATCACGCCATTCTAAACTAGTTAGACTACTTACTTGCAAGTGAACGAGATTTATGAACCAAAGATGAAACACTCAAAGTCGGTTTTCAAGGAAACCTAGTTGGATAAACTTGAATTGCTAACAGTTTAACAAAATAATACGTACACACTCTAAACCAATATTCAAGAATAATTTTAAATGAACTTATATAAAGAAAAGAAGTCAAATTAACACTTTATAAATCAAATACGAATTAAAACTGTAGAAAATTTCAATTTTACTAAATTATCCTTTATGCCTTTGAATTGACAGAATCTGTTAATTAATAAAGAAATACAACAATAAGCCCAAGAAATCCAATAAAATCCCTCTATAACTTAACTATCGAATTCAGTTAATAAAGGTTTCATCAATTTTCAAAAACTAAATAAATATTCATAAAATATTATTATATAGTTAAGAATTAAAATTTAAACAATATTAAATAATTAAATTTAAAAATAAAATAAATGAATGAAAAATAAAAATTTTAACTTATCACTTAGAATGATAATGATTGTAATAAAATCCAACTCTATTAATATCTCCTTTTTTTTTTTCTTATACAATTAATTTTTCATATTAATTTTTTTGTATTTCTCTAATATAACTGATTTATTGCTAACGAATACTTTTAGAGTATTTATTAAAAAAATCATTATTATATTATTAATTCATAACCTAATTCCTCTTGTTCTTAATTCCAACACTCATTTTCATTTCTTAATTCTTCAACGTTTAGGTATACTAAGGGTGGCCAATCATAAACATAGCATGAACAAGTTCAAAAAAAATGATAATCATCCACTCACAATTATTACCAACTAAATCAACACAGTTTCTAGTAAGGGCTCATCAAATCCCTAGATAAAAGAACTTGGCTCATGGCAATAAATTGAATGAACAAATTCTCATTTAAATTAATTGTGATCCCCTTTACAATAATTAATGCAAGAATAACAATTAATTACAATAAGGGAGAAAAGAAAAACACTACAAAAAATTTCTTTCTGAAGTCTAGCACGATTCCGCTTTTGCCTCTTCAACTCTGTCTCTTCCTTAAGCGAACTTTCAATTTAATTACAAAACAATTAAGAAAATTTGAAGTGAAACTTCCTAATCAAAAAAATGGAGAAGTTGATGCTCTTCAATCTTCATTCATCCTTTTTTAAAAGCCCTTGAACCATTTTTCCAAATCCCTTTTTTTTTTCTGAAAAAGATTTCCAAATCAGATAGCCCATGTTGAGTTTCAACATGAGGGTGTTGTACAATTTAAATTTCAAATGCATTATGAATCAAAACAGGTCTCGTGTATGTTGGCCGAGCATATTGGCCTAGGCATGACCACAATTCCAAAACAGTGATTTTGATTTTAAAAATATGTAAACCTAAACCCGAATCTTAAGAGGTAATTTCATATTAATTCAGAAATTGTCGATTATAGGACGGTTCTGATTTCAATTTCTATTTCAGTTTCAATTTTGATACGACTTTAATATGTTCCAAATTGAATTTATTAAAAATTAATGTATAAATTAAAATTTTAAAAAAAAAATTATAAAATTATTGAATCAAATCTAATGAGCATTTAATTTAATTCACATTTTAAATAAATCTATATTTTAATAAAAATAAAAATAAATAAATAAAAATAGATAATATAATATCTTTAAATATTTAATTTTAAACATATAGACTTATTTAAAAAAAATAATCATAAAATTTATTTATTTATAAATTAATTTTATTAATAAAAATGATAGTTATATATTAAATATATGATTTATTACAAAATCAAATAATTTTAGTTAAACAAAAATTAAATTAATTTTAATTAATTTTGTAGTACTAATTCTCCTTTCTCAAAAAGAAAAATATATAAAAAAAAATTATTAAAATTATTCAAAAAAAATTTAATTTGTCCAGTTTGAACCGAATCAGACCACCGATTACAATTCGTTCGGTTTAAAAAATTCTTGAAACCAAAATCAAAATTTATAGTCATTATTCGGTTCCCATTTTAACCGATTCAGTTTTGATTTATCTGATTCTATTTCAATTTCATTTCGAGCATAGTCATGCCTATATTGGCCTCATTAACTTTGATCCTCTTGCTGACTGCCTCTGTTTCTTCAAGAGAAATTTGCTTCAATCATCTCAATATATGCGTGTTGCTCTATTTGACCTGAAGAACTTTTTCATTTCCTAAACACACCTGTGTTGAACTCTAACATGCCCATGTTGGGAATTAAAACCTTAAAATAGCTTTGAACTTCATAATTGTCGAACTTCTTCACTAAAAATCATCATTTCCCTTTCAATCCTAGCAATACAAAGACAGTAAATTAATTAATGAAAGAACTTAAAAACACTATAAATTTCAAGACAAAATATAAAAATAAACATTATTTATTTTGCATAAATAATGGACAAAACAATAGCAACCAACAGAATATAGAAAAAAGATGCGAAAATTACCTGTTTCTCACACAAAAATATCAAGCAACGGGAAAATTATAAAATACAAAACCCAGACGAGAAAAATCCTTGGAGAAACAACTGACGGTGTTGGTTATGGCCTTGGGGGTGTTGAAGAAGCTTCTAATACTACCTGAAAGCCATCCTCACCATCATAAAGAACGTTATATGTTAATGGTTAAGTGCAATTCTAACACTTGCAGCAATAGTTAAATTTCAGGGGGAAATTTTTTAGCAACTTAAGATGATGTCTATCTCAAGGAAGACTGCCTCCTGAAAAAACTTTTACAAATGCAGAGCAGTTCAAAATATAGAGACATGCACAGTGCAACATAGAGCCAATTCATGTTGTTCATCTAGAAACAAATTTCCAATCCATCAACCACATACAACCTACAGTAAAAGCGGTGACTACAAACAAAGTATGCAACCAAAGAGTGTGAGGAAGATTGTAATTGTTAGACAGCTAATGAGAATGGAGGCAATTGCTAATTTAGGGTTGAAGTGCATCAACATAAAAAGTAAAACCAGATCAACTAGCAGAAGGCATTCATTTGGGAAATTCACATAACAATTGTAAATCAAATTGTCATTCTTTTGAGCCAACAAACCCCGTTTAAGGAAAGCAATAGCATGAGAGTTAGAATATAATAAAATTTATCATTCAATATATGTTTTACGCAAAAGCATATTATCCCTTGCTTTAAAATGCAATTCCAACTTCTCATTACTGATATCCAGTCATATCAAAAGAACACATAAAAAACTTGATCACAACTATTCAGCTTTATTAACAGATAATTAGATATATATCTACATTAAAAATTAAAGTTACATCGTCGCACAGAATCTAGGGTATCAAGGAAATTATGGCCATTGCAAAGTATGCCATTTCTGAGGTCAATGTGTAAAGTTAATCAATAGTAAGTGAGGCTCTATCCCGATCCCATAATCTCAAACTCTTAGTGGGAACCCATGAATTCCCTTGTTTACCCTGGAACAGATAGTGGGCAACGATACCCTTCAACAGGAAGGAATGACAGCAGCTACATGATGTAGTAAACCAGTTGACCGTAAACAGAAATGATGCTCATTCAATGGCTGTAGAACTCTCTCACTCGCACAAGCTTAAAAAGGAAAGAACGAAATGTAATTTAAAATAAACAGGTTTACTTCCTTCTTTTTTCTAATTTCAAGATCTTACTGTCAGATCCTATAAAATTTATGATTCAGATATTATTTCTCCACCTCCCAATGGAAAAACACCATTTGATTAATAAAAAAGAAGGGAAACAAAATCTAAATGGTTCAGAGGCAAAAAATTCTAAATCGTGACAAGTTATACTTTAAAGAAATAATTTGAAACTTTTTCAACTTGAATTCAGAGATTGATTTATTGAAATGTACAATTTTCTTCCTTTTTTTAAATAAAAAAAGAAGCATATCTCCCATCAATCTCTAATCTGTTTCTTCATTTGTACAAAGGGTTCCATCCAACAAAGGAGAGAACCCATACCAAAAAACCAAACCAAAAAAATAAATCCCCAACTCACCTCCATCCATAACCGACAGCGACCCTCCATCACTCCATCAAGCGACACCCACTAAGCGTTTGCACCAAGCTTGAAGCATTTCTCCTTATCTTCTCATTGTCATCCTTCTCCAAACCCACACATATCTCCAAAACCCCTTCTCTCTTGGCTTCCCCACACATTTCCTCATTGTAACAACACAAAGAATTCAAAGTGAAGAGCCCACAATGAACCCCTCTCTCACTCCCGTTCTTAATCACCTTCACCAAAACCCTCAAACACCCACCAAGCCTTCCCATTTCCTCTCTCCCTTCCTTGCACTTCACCAACACACTCAAGACCTCGACTGCTCTCTCCATCCCCATCCCACCTATCTTCACCAAAATGGGAACCGCCCCACATTCTACCGCCCGCCTTCTGTTATCCGGAAAAGAACAGATAGCATACAATGCTGTTGCTGCTTCTTTCACCTCTCTACCTTTCCCATAATTTAGTAGCGTAACTAAAGCTTGAATTGCATTTGGATACGCGCCGATTGTCCCTTTGTTCACTTCTACAACGGCCAGACTGGTCAAGATAGTGCAGCCAATGGCACGGCTATCAGGAGGGCTAGCCCGGAGAACCGTGACAACACGGCCAATTGCCCCTTCAGCTACTAGGCCCACCTTGTTATCATCGTCGAGGGAGATATTGAGTAATAGAGAGAGGGCCTTCCCCTGGAGAGCTGACTCGGGCGAATTGACACACTTGAAAACAGCAGACACAGCTCCAGACTCGGTCAGCTGACGGCGAAGAGCATGGTCAAGCTTGGTAAGTCTGGTGAGCTGAGAGAGCGAGTCAAGCTTGGAACTGAGAGAAGAAGTTGAAGAAGTGAGGGTGGATATTAGGGTTTGAGGCTGTGGTTTTGGCAGCGGCTTAGGCTGCGATGTAGGAGGGGAGAGGAGGGTATAATTGGAAATCAGACTTCTAAGAGCATGATTGGGGATGAGAAGAGGGCGTTCAGGAAGGGGTAATTTAGTAATCGGGCAAGTACGGTGGCCCGAGTCAAGCCAACGTTGGATAGAAGCACGATCAAAGGTGTGACCCGATAAGAGGATCACCGGGTCAGACATTATCTCGAGGGAAATCGGGCACTTGAAATCGTCAGGGAACTGAGTCGACATTCTTCAACTGGGTTCCCAAAATTTCAGTGTTTCTCTCTCTAGAAATGAAATTTATCAGTGTTTCTCTCTCTAAAACTAGGGGGAAAGGGGTTTTATGAGGTTTTTGGAACTGCTTGGAGGAAGGAGAAGGAGAAGGTGAGGAGATAACTTGTGTTCCCTTTTCCTTTGATTTTGTGATGCTAACTAAGCAAGTGAACCAATTGACTGTTTTACCCACATTCTTCATAATTAATTATTTAATTCTTTTACAAATCGGATAAGAGAGAGGAAAATTAATTTAAAAAATAACATTGTAACCTTTTTATTTTTTTTTTTAACTCTAAAATATTCTTTTATCAAAAAATATTCTTTTATTAATTACATAAATTTTAGTATCATTCACGTCTCATAAAATCTACTAAATCTTATTTTTTAAAAATATATCATAAATAAATATAAATTTTGAGATATTTCATTTTAAAAATTATATATATATATAATTGTAAATATTATATCTAATTTTTTAAACCACTAGAATAAATATTAAGAGGTAGAGGTATGCATAATTTCTTACCATCTTATTAAATTTAAAAAATTAAATTTAATTGATTTCAAAGTAATTAAATGTCATATGTAATAAACAATAATTTTAATTCACTCAATATTTTTAAATTTAATAAAATATTATTAATTAAAATATAATTAATTATATATAATTAATTGTATGAACTTTATTTTATATATATATGAAATTTAGAAGATAAAATAATAGGAGAGAGTTTGTTTTAGGAAAAAACAACAGGTTATTGGAAAATAGAGAGGGTATTTTGGGGAATAAAAAGAGGCAACGGTCGTGATGCAAGTTAATGAGGGTTACTTTGGCCGGAAATAAGGGGAAATGGGAATGCTCTTCAAAGGGTGAAAACTCATCATTCTCTCGCCTCTCTTTTGCTTTCATTATTATAATCACAACCCCCATTTCCTCCTTAAGGGGCATTTTCGGAAACTCACCTTTCACTTTTTGCTTCCTGTCTCGAATGGTCCATTTGCCTCTTGTATGCCTCGACGTAAATTAGAAAGCAAACACGAACGCAAACTTATAGCATTCAATTGGAGTTAAATATTTTTATTATGGAAAATGTTAAATATGTCCCTCGATTATAGTAGAAATATTATATTGATATTTTGTTTGAAGGGATAGATATAATTTTGAAATCATAAAAATATGATAGAGTACCCCTTCACCTGTAATCACTCTAATACTTTTTTTTTTTAAATATATTATAAATATTTTAAAAATAATTAAATTATTAATAAATATGTAAGAAAATGAAATTAATTAAGTTAATAATTAATTTGAATTAGGGTATATATATATAATTAATTAAGTTTATATTTGATAAAATTATAGGTGGGAATAATATTTTTTACAATTTGGTAACTATATAATAATTTTTAAAAATTTTAGAAAATTAAATTTACATCTAAATAATTTATGATAAATTAAAAATTAATTATTTTTATGTTTTAACATGTTAAAATGAAATATATTTTATAAAAATTTTATTAATTATTTATTTATAATTTTTAAATCTAAAATGAATATTTTATAAATTTTAAAATTTTAAATATATTTATAAAAAAAGGCGTTAGACAAATAGTAGCTGGAGGAGCGTTTTGTCCCATTTTATGATTTTAAGGTCATGTTTGTGTTTATAAAAAAAAGTATCAATATAATATTCTCGTATAATTCAAAATTATATTTAAACTTTTTCTCTTTTATTATCCATGAATTTGATCTTTGTTTCAATAAATTTGTAATAAAAAAATTTTCTAAATTTAATTTTGTATCATAAGTATCTCTATTAGAATATATAATTAGAATTTTTTTTCTCTATAAGTGCAACTACAAATATATTCTTCCTTACATCTCTAAAAAATAAATTATTTTTTGATCTTTATACTTTAAATTTTTTTTCATTTTAATTTAAAAAAATTTTAAAATTTAATTGATTGCTCAATTAATTCTGAAATATTTTAAGTTATAAATTGTAAAAAGAAAAAAAAAAGGATTAAGGTAATATTTACACGAATAAATAGAGATATTTATCTTTTAAAATAATTAAATAATATATTAACTAAAAACTATATATTATGTTTAATAAAAAATCTATCCGGTAAGCTAATTAGTTGGGAAAGAATGAGAGAAAATTTAATTAATAAAAAATAATGTATAAAAATTAGACTAATTAAATTAATAAGAAGAATTTAAATCGGTTTTTAAAGTTGATTTTTAACTTGTAATAGAGCCTATAAAATTAAAAATTTGGATAATTATTCTAAATCAAACTAAGGTAGTGTAATAATATAAGAAATAATAATTATCATCATATTTCATATAATACAGCTGAAAATAATAAATATGTCACAGCTGCACAATAAAATTATAATATTAATTAACTATATATTCTTTTTGATAAATTATAAAACTTATAAAAAAATAATTATGCAATTATGGCATGTTTATCCATTCCAACTGCATTGTATAAAAATATGATCACAAATATCACTTATATAATATATTGTTTATTTTATCATCATATTACCTTGACTTGATTTAGAACTGTTACTCAAATTTTTAATTGATTATATTCTGATACCAATTAAAAACTGACCTTAAAAATCAATTTAAGTTCTGTTTATTGATTTAATTAGTCTAGCTTTTATACATTATTTTTTATTAATTAAATTTTCTTTTATCATTTCTCAACTGTTTAGGCTTCCTAAATCAAAATTCGTGGGTTTCCTCTTAAATAAAATATCAAAATTTAAAATAAGACAATAGTATTATTTAATCATTTTAAAATATAAATATTTCTTGTTTATTCCTGTAAATATTATTCTAATCCTCTCTTATTTAGTTCTCTTTTTAGAATTCATAAATTAAAATATCTCAAAATTAGTTGAGTAACTAACTCAATTTCAAAAAATTTTAATTAAAAAATTTTAGACCAAAATGAAAATATTTTAAATTGCGAGGATCAAAATATAATTAAATAACTTTTTTTTAGAAATAAAATGAAAGGTGTGTTTGTAATTACATTTTATGAGGAGAAAAATCTAATTAGATATTATAATTGGGATATTTGTGACACAAAATTAAAATTTAGAGATTTTTTGATATAAATAAAAGTTTAGCGACAATATTTAAATGAATGTCAAGTTAAGGAAGAATGAATATATTTAACCTCATTCAATTGTATCAAATTATTTTTTTAAAATGATGAGATTTCAATGAAAAGTATTATTATAAAAAATAATTATATTATTAAAATTTAAATATCTCAATTATATATTTTTTAATATTTAAATTTTACTTTTTATCAACAAAGTATAAAAATAAATAAATTTTTTTAAGATAAATTATTAAATAAGATAATAACATATTTTTTCTACTTATATAAAGGTAAATTCATATGAATATATTTCTATTATAATCACATATATATTCATCTTAATATGAATAAAATGAGTATACTTTCGTTCCATTTTTAATAATTTTTTTTCATTAAGTTCATTTAGTTGAAATTTTTTATTGAAAAATTGAAATAGAATTTTTATTCATAAATGATAACACACTTGCATTACATTTATTTTCACTTGCTTGCTTTCAATAAATGATATTAAAAAAAATGTCATAGTTATAAAATATATAAATATTAAAAAATAAATTATTTTTATTTTTATTTTTTTTAATTAAGTATAATTATTTACTTTATTATTTTAATATCTCTCTCTTAATTAAATATAATTTTTTTCTTATTTTTTAAAAGATAATAAATATTTTTATTTTTTTTAAGTTTATATTAATTACATTAAATTAAATATATGAAAATATTATTAGAATATTAAAATAAAATATAATTTAAATTATAAAATAAAATAATTAAATTAAAATATATTAAATGAATTATAATATTTATTTTGAGATGGAGGAAATAATATGCTTGCATTATATTTATTTTCGCTAGCTTGTTTTGGGGAGTTTTGTACCTAGCTAATTGGACAAGTCATAATTAGTTGTATTGGAAATTTGGAACTATTGACGTAAACAATAGTTAAATGTCAAAGATTGATATCATGAAAAATTATTATATACAAGAAGGTATATTTCTTTATTTCAATCACATTTAGATATATAAATTTAAATTTAAAATTTTAATTTTAAATCTTATATTTTAAATTTATGATTTAAAATATATAAATCTTTAATTTGAAGAGTGTAAGAAATTTTAAATTTTAAAAAAATAGAAATTTTAGGTTAAAAATAGAAATAATATATTTGAAATAATTAAAAAAATAAATTATTTGAAATATTAAATTTTTGGGATGTTAGATTTCACTAAATATTTGAATCAAACTCAAATTCATTTAATTTTAATGATTAAAATAGTGAATTGGATCTAAATTAAAATATAAAGTCTAAATTTTTATTATTCAAACGGATCAATAACTTATTTCAATATGAATAAGAGCAATATAATTTTACTGGCGAAATCAAAAGGAACTAGGACCCTTGTTCCTTATATATATATATATATATATATATGTATAAATTTTTTAATTGATCTAAAAAAATTATATATAATTAATAATACTAAAATTATATATAAAATTTTAATTAGTCCTCCAAAAAATTATATATAATTTATAATACCTAATAATTTATTTGAAATCTTATTAATCTCTCAATTATTAAAACTGTATCAAGTACTATTCACATTTGACTAGGAGATCAAGTTACATTATAATTAAGATAATCAATTTCCCAAAAATTAATGTCCAAAAAAACCATTCTCAAGTTATATTATTATAGTTTAGCGTTAAAAGCAGTATGTAATGTTGCCAAGTGTGTGTTCGTGAAATTGATAAGGACATATCGAATGCCATTATTATGCTTCACTGCGGTGGACACGTGTCCAAGTATTTGGGGAGGCTCTTGTGCCATGCCAATATCTATATAATATATTTGGCAAATGGGTACTCGCACAGTACAATTAATTAAGAATTGACCCATCAAAGAATTTGTGAAACATAAGGGCTTAACGACAAAAACAAAAATATAAAGTTTTAATATTTTTAAAATCGAATGGATTACATAACTGAGGATTAAAAAATTAAAAATTTGATTAAAATTAAATTAATTAAATTAAAAAATAATCAGTATGTATATATATATATATATATATATATATATATATATATATATATATATATATATATATAAATAATTTGATATTTATTTTATATATGATAAAAATAAATATAATTTAATATTTATTATTTTTAATTAAAAATAAAAAATTAAATTTTTTTTAACCTATTCAAATCGAAAAAATCGATCCAATTGACTGATTTTTAACAGATTTTTAAGAGATGAATTTTTAAAAATTGACCAGATCGATCCTAAATTTGATTTTTAATTTTTTTAATTCGATCGATCAGTCTGATCCGATTTTAACAACCATGGTTTTAACCTCAACCTTTATAAACTTAATTTTGTTAACATTTTTTCTTAATTTTTAAAATTAGTTAATATTATGATGAACTATTAAAATTTTAGAATTGTGAGATCTTTATCATTATTTGATGTGAATTATAAATATTATATTATTCAAAATAAAATAAAATAATATTTTAATTTAATTGTTAATTAATATTTTAATTTGATATATATATAATTAGATGGTAAATATAAATTATTAAATTTTTATCAATTAAAAATTAAATTATTGATCCAATAATAATAAATATTTTAAAATTTTCAAAATATTATTCAAACAAAATAAAATCATTCTATCAAAATATTTTTTTTATACACCTTATAGTAAGAGTGGTATCTGTTCGGTTTTGATCAGTTTAAATGGTTGTTATCAAATTAAACTAATATTTTTTATTTGAAAAATTTTCAAATCCAACCAAAT
This sequence comes from Aleurites moluccanus, assembly GCA_948193065.1. Classification (NCBI taxonomy): domain Eukaryota; kingdom Viridiplantae; phylum Streptophyta; class Magnoliopsida; order Malpighiales; family Euphorbiaceae; genus Aleurites; species Aleurites moluccanus. Next base: position 13,768 of record CANXYC010186365.1, read on the forward strand.
TACCATTATAATCAAATAATCAGTTTCAATTTGGTTTAAATATTTTCAGTTTGTTAATTTCAAATCAAATATTCTTTTTATAAATTGTCATTATTTTATTATAAATTTAAGAAAAAATACCGAGAAAATATCAGTAATAAATTTTTTTTTAAAAATAATTCAATATTATACAATTCAAAACTTATCTATTTCATTAATTAACATACCAAAAACTTATATATATTTTTTTTCAAGAATTAGATTTTTTTTTTATTTTTTTTTAGTTAATTTTCAATGATATTTTTTTTAAAATTTTAAATTAATATTAGGTTAAGAAAATATAATTATATATAAAATAAAATAAAATATATTTAATTGTAAATAATTTCAGTTTGATTCGATTTAAAATAAAAAAAAAATATTCAAATCGCAAATTAAATCGAACTTTTAATTTATTCTATTTTAAATCAAATCAAACCACATAAATTATAAAATCATCAATTTTAATTTAAATTAATTTAATCGATTCGGCTTTCACCTCTTCCTGATGATTATTGTGTAATTAATCTAAATAAGAAATGATTTCATCAATAAATAAAAAAATATTAAATAAAATAATATTTTTAATCTATATTAGATGTCATATTAAATAAAAAAATTTCTTAATGTTAAATTTAAGAATTTATCACAATTGCAATTAATTCTTTATATTGAGAGAAAATTGATAAAATTTAAAATTTCAGAAAAAATTATAAAAGCTACAAAATTTTAAAATTTTTAAGTGATTAAGCAAAACATATATATATATATATATATATATATATATATATATATATATATATATATATATATATATATATGTGTTTAAGGAGAGAGAGAGTCAAAAAGAATTATT
>CANXYC010186495.1:0-12778 GCA_948193065.1 Aleurites moluccanus
ATTTTTATATGATTTGCGGATAGCTTAAGTCAGAGTTACAAAGGAAACTCTGTCAGTTTTTCTGCAAGAATGTTTGATAATATGATATTTTAAAAAAAAAATTATCACCTAAAATATATCACAGGTTAAGTAATGAATGTAAATGTTTAAGCATGGATTCTTTGAGGTACTGGTGGCTTAGGCATTACCCGTACCCTAGGACCGTCATAGTCTAAAGTTAGGCCGTGACATCCTTGCATCATTTTCATTCTCCAGGGGGTCATCGCTATCCTTGGTTTCTTCTATCATTTGCCAGGATCTGGAACGTTCCTCTGTTATTTCTCTGATAAGAGACACATTAGAGGCTACTTCGGCCTCTCTGGTATCTTCTCTATCTCTGTTGTCAGACATCTCTGTCACTACAGATAATAGAAAATAGGAACAATCTCATTACATTACGTTAACGCAGAATACATATACATATTTGACGAACATATCAATAGACATAACAGGAATTCCTATGCTCCATGGTTTACTTAACTCTACCCATATTGTACTTAGTTACTATTCCTCTATAACCTATGCTCTGATATCTGTAACCTAGAGCTCTGATACTACCTCTATCACATGCTGATTTTGGGACGTGACGGTCCTAAGATGCAGGAGATTCCAGAGGCGACCGGCACCCATAGAATCCATCATCATATCTATCAATCACATACTATACATATCAATCTATAACCACATATCACATAAACACTATTCATTTTGTTACTTTCTGTAAATACCATCATCATTTACACATTTACATATATACTTCAAAATGTATCATACACATATATATACAATATGTCTATACCATTGTACAATTCCCTTGGAGCATCTAATACACATATATAAAGATACAATATTTAATTAATTACAATGTCTTTACAATAGTGTAAAATTTCTTGGAAGACAAAAAGTCAGGAATCTGCCTTTACTCTGCATCTGGAAAGGGAAACAATGAGAGGGTGAGTAATGATTACTTAGTAAATCTAATATGCATCAACCAATAACAATGGCTCGGAAAGCAATAACAATAGGCATATATTCAATGAATAATAATCTACTTATCAATATCAGAATACAGTATATGACTATAGAATCAGTAAACACTACAATAGGACTGTAATCAAGTCAATGGAATCAATATATATATCACATGGATATGATAGATAGGACAAATATAGGGCCAAGAAACTCATAGAATATATGTGAAACACATAATCAATCTCATATCAATAAACATAAGACTGTTCAGGTCTTATGGCCAGGACTGTTAACCCTTCCTAGCTAGAGTATCACGTAAAGTCAATGTGCACATTGCTGACAGTATGTACCCACTACCCTGTCGGAGAGGCAGCTCTGTCAAATCTCATCAGAATAAATAAGAACATGTAACAAGTCAATAGATATCAATATACAATATCAATCTCATCAAGTAGCAGTAGCTCGTGAATTTAATCAAATGAGATTGCCATATAGAAATGGATAAGCAATATAAGAAGCAATTAACAATGGTATTACGATTAGTAATTAACATTGGATTGAATCAAAAGTTGGACAAATCAAGTTAAGAAGTTGGCTCAATTGGCATTTAAATGGTAGTCCTACGGATGAAATCAATGGTAGGCCGTAGGCCTATGAATTTGAACTAGGCATTTCATCGAACACTTGGTGTGCAATATTCAAGAGATATTTTGGCAAGGTTTTGGTGCAACATTGAAATTGCCCCAATATCAAACAATAAGTACACAATGTAGGTTATTCAATAGACATTTGATTTCCAATAATAAACAACATATGAAGGATCAAATAAGCATAGGAAACCAAAGGAAAAACAAGCAAAAACATAGACAAAAATGCCTTCAAAGCATTCGGCCAATATGGCACTTTCAAGGATGATTTCCAATTAACATTCCAACATGTAAAGCATATCAAATGATTCATATCAAACTCACCTAGCACTTTAAATCACTTGAATTGCACACTTTTCCACCAAAGTCTTCAAAGTAGGCAAAAAAGGGAACTTTCCAATTCTTTGATCTCTACATCAATTCAATCACATATTGTGAACACTCATTTTTTATACCCCTCGGACTCGTGCCAACTTGAATGACACTCACTGAAACCAAACCTGCACTCGGATAAGCTCAGAACGGCCTCAGGACGAAGTCAAACCAGAGCTGCCACCCTCTAGGCATAGCATTGCCACTAGAGGGGGGTAGCGGTGGCAGCTGCCATGCCCAAGGGCGACAGCATGCAAAGGGCCATACTGCTACCCTCCTTCAGACCCTGTGCCGCCAAGACCCCTCTACGGCACTGCTGCCCCCTTTCGGCGGAACTGGCTCCTCTTACCGACGGCAGCTCCGCCGCCCTCTTTCGGCAGCACCAGCTCCTCTTGCCGACGACAACTCTGTTTCAAAATTATTTTTTTCGAATCCCACATTGGAAAATGATGGGATTTGACCCCCCAAGTTTCTATTATAAATAAAAAGCCTCCTCCCACCTTCCAAGACAACAACAACAATAAGAAGAAGACAAAAAATTATTTAGTTTGAGTTTTCACTATTTGATTTCGTCTTTTTCCCCTCCGATTCATAGTTTTCTTCTTTCTTTAGCTCTCTTTGAGTTTAAAGAGTTGCTATTAAGGGTGTGTGGAGCCCCAAAGTTATTTTTCTAAGTACGGTCCCTCAGTCAATTTGTTTTCTTAAAAGCTAAGAAGACATTTTGATCCATTTCCTCGGGCTTCATCCAATCCAAGGTGGAACTCCGATCCGGAAGAGCACTCCGTCCACCAACATCCCTAAAAGTTAGGGAAAAGGTATTGTCTGCTAACTCATCTTCTTTACTTTGGTAAAGCATCAAAATAAAGAATCAAAACATGATAAATTGGGCATAAAATCAACCCTCCTTCGCGAGAAGGAAGAACTACGTGGGTTTTGATTTCCATTCAACAAGATACACTGGCAAGCTGTATAAAAGCTTCACATCCAAAAAAGACAAAAAGCCATCTATTTTTCTTTGGTTATTTAATGTATTCTTTGGGGAATGTGTGATTAACTTAGAACCCATAAGGGCTAGAGTTGGTATCTCCTATTTTGGGATATTGAGGTGTAATAATTTACTTTTATTGCTTTCTTTTAATTGTTTTAATTGATTACTTACATTTCAATTATTCATCCATTTATTTACTTGCTCATGCATATTACATGTCATTCTTTAATTGTTCATGAAAATATTTTAAATCGAGGTTAAAATTAAAAGCCAAGTTCAACCGAAAACCTAGTCTCCGAATCCTCTTTGGTTTTAAAGATTAGTGTACTTTTTTTCTTTAGGATAAGATTGGAGTGAAAATGGGTTTTTATCTTAAATTTTTCTAATAAAAATAACTTAAGATGGCAACTTTAAAATCAAAATCAAATAAAAGGTGCTAAGGTTGTCTCCTCCGTGAGAAATTATCCTAAATGAGCATTCCGATTCCATTTTTTTAAAGCGGACCCGGGCACGGTGCTCGGGTGAGGCGTCACAGTTGGCTACTCCATTAGGGACTAACATTTTTTTTTTAAAGTTAAAGAGGACTACCAATTGGTTGAAAACATTTTTCAAAAATGACTTTTTACTTGGCTTTTAGTTTAACCTTGATTTTCATGCATCACTGTATCACCAGTTACGAAATTTAACCTTTGGATAGCGAGTAACATTGATCCGACAACTCTTTTTGAGTATGTTGGGAGATAGCAAAAGCATCCACCCCACGATGAATCTTCAAATCCTTTTTGAGGTGTGACGAGCAGTCGTACTGTTGGACCCATGCGAAACTCATTGTTTCACATGTGGTTAGGTATATCACTGCTTTAGTGTGACGAGTACCCTTAAACCAAACCACCTAGCCTTCATGTAATGAATATTAGACCTTGGATATTAGGGCCCATGAACCATAATAATGTTAAATTGTCATCATGAAACATATTTTCTTCATGCATACATGCATCCATGCATGGCTATGCATTCATGCATTTGTGGACTAAGAACCAGTGAGTCAATGGTCAAATCGAAGCCCAAAATGTTGGACCCATTAAACCACCCACAAAGCCTTCAAACCTTACTTTTCCACCTTTGTTTAGGTTTTGTCTGGACCACCATGACCTAATTTCAAATATTTATTTTGAAAGGTACAAATGGAAAGCACAACAGACAGTATGGAGGCCATAGAGACAATGTTAGCTAACCTACTAAAAAAGCAAGAGGATAACTTCCAGGTTGCCTTAAGCCATGCCCTTGATACACAACGCCAATCCATCCTTAGTGAGGTGAAAACAATGATGGGCCAAGGAACAGGTGCCCCTCAAGCTGATGCCCCTAATACATCCTCATCCCTTCCACCAAACCCTGTTGTTCTGACAAATAACGGAAAAGCTCCTGAAACTACCATTTCAACCTAGACTATCAATCTGACTGGTCGCACTATGCCATCCTCCTCCCTGAATCTTTTTCATGGAGGAGAGAACTCCAACTCAACAGAAACTAAGAAATTGATGGACAAATTTGAAGCTATGGAAAGGCTTCTGAAAAACATTAAAAAGCATAAGGATCTGATCGATGTAGATTCACTTGCTCTATTCCCAAATGCTAGGGTGCCTCCAAAGTTTAAAATGCCTAACATGGATAAATTTGATGGCACTACCTGCCCCAAAACTCATTTGAAGATGTATGTAGAGGCTATGAACCCGTTGGGGGCGGACAATGAGCTCCTTGCTCAATTGTTCCAACAGTCGCTCACAGGTGTAGCGATGAGATGGTTTGTTGACTTGGACACCAATTTCAAGAAAAAATGGGATGATATTTGCAATGCTTTCTTCAAGCAATATCATTATAACATTGAGGTGGACATCATTAGTAGAGACTTAGAGACCAACAAGCAACAACAAAGGGAGTCCTTCTCCACTTTTCTCACTAGATGGAGCGCTAAAGCAACCCAAATGATGAACAGGCCCACCGAGTAGGAGCAAATCGATATAATTATCAAGAATATCCTTCCAAGTTACCAGACTCATCTCCAAACCCAGTATCTACCAGACTTTAAAGCCCTTATTGCCATAGCATCAAAGATAGAGGATTTGATCCAGAAAGGGAAAATCAAAGAAGAATCCTCTAGTTCAAGGTATAGGAAGAACACCCACTATACTTATAACACTTTTGCCAATTAGAAAGGCAAGAAAGTTGCTGCCATATCCAACCATCCTCCTATGAGACTCGAAAGGAGGTTTTTTACTGATCTGGGTGTGCCATTAGTCAGGAATACAAAAAGGCATTAAAGGCAAATTTGGTGAAGCCTTTAGAGCCCAGGGCACCCCTAAATCCTTTGCCCAAAAGCTAAAATATGAGTGAATATTGTGAATATCATCAAGGTGCAGGGCACAAAACAGAAATGTGCAAGAACCTTAGACATAAGATCCAGGACTTAGTGGATATTGGGGATATCATTCCACCAAAAGCAAGACCCAACATCTCCACCAACCCTCTTTCGAATCATCAAGTTAATGTCAATTTCCTCCACTCTTGCGACACAGAAATGGATCTAATCTCCTTGATTAGATCAAATAATGATTTTTGCTGTGTATTGGATCTTAATGATTTTGTGGAAGAAATAGATGCAATAACAAGGAGTGGTAGATTTTGTCAATCGAATTCATCGGTACAACAGCCTGTCCAGCATGTCCCCCCTATGGAGAGGATAAGCAATGAGCCTGAAGAGGATGCTATCCTCAAACAGTTAAAGAAAGCCCAAGCCAACATCTTCATTTGGAGTCATATCCAGTCATCCTTCCCATATCGCTAAGCTCTTTGTAAGGCATTGAATCAGTGCCAAACTCCAGTTGACATTTCTCCTGAAACCTTGGTAGCCTCACTCACTAGCTCAACCAAGGTTGCTTTCATCTATTTCACTGATTATGATTTTCCAAAGGAAGGAGAAAATCACAATTAGGCTCTGTATATAACTGTGATGACCTAATTTAAAACAGTCCCCATGGTTTTGGTTGATAATGGGTCGGCTCTGAATTTGTGCCCATTGAAAGTTGCAAGTTTCTTGGGCCTTGACGCTACATATTTCACCCCCTCCAATCAGATTATAAGGGCATATGATAATACAAAGAGAGAGGTCCTGGGTGTGGCTACTCTTGATGTGATGATCGGACCTATAACCGCTCCTATCCCCTTTTAAGTGATTGATGTGCCTGCCTGCTTTAACCTCCTCCTTGGAAGACCCTGCATTCATAAGGCAAGGGCTGTTCCATCCTCCTTGCATCAAAAGCTGAAGATGCCTCATGGAACTGCTGTAGTCACTATCAAAGGTGATGCACACGGGAAAAGTGAGGTTCTCAGTTCTGCTCTTATTATAGGAATTCAACTTGAGCCAAATACTGTCCCTTTGTCTGGTTTCTCCTTTGACACCATACAATTCATTCAACAAGAAGGAGGTCTTGGGAGGAATCAACAGGGAATAACCTTTTTCAAGGAATATCCAGTAACCAACCCACCTTTTGGACTTGGTTACAAGCCTATTGAAAAGGATTTAGAGGAGGTTGAGATAAGAGCCAGAAGGAAAGCTGAGGCTAAAAGGAGAGGCTCAGTTTGGAGAATTGTGAGCCCATCTACTTTCTAGAGCAAGATTGGGAGGAAAACATGGAGGCTACTCTCTTTGAGCAAGTCCTCATGATTGGAAGTGAAGTGGCAACAGACCCCACCAAGCTCATCCATCCTACCTTGGTTGAACCAAACAATTGGCACATTGAGAAGTTTCCCAACCTTGATGAAACACTTTCCTTCCTAGCCAAGTCTGAGTCTGAGTTCGAGTCTGAAGTAGAGTCAGACTTGGAGTCTGTTGAGTCAGTTTTTTCTTTTTCTTCTATAGAGTCAGAAAAGGATCTCCCTGGTCCTTCTTTCAGTTTCAATGTAGTCCGTAAGGACAAAACTTCTATTAGCAATAAAACTTTCCAGTTTTCCTCTTATCTCTCTAAGTCTTCCTTCCCCTTAGATGAATCCAATTTAAGTAAGGCATAAAAAAAAGAAATAAATGAAATAAAAGAACAGAATAAAGAATCAATTAATCTTGGCATAGATGATAAACGGAAAATCACATTCATTGCATCATCATTCTATGATAAAGCTTCTTTATTCAAAATAGTTCAAGAATTTTTAGACTGTTTTGCTTGGGAACTTGAAGACATGACGGGTATCGATCCAAGTATAATGGTCCACAAGATTCCAACCTATGAGCATGTGAAGCCCGTAAAACAGAAGCTATGAAGGATAAAGGCAGAATGGTCTCTCAAGATTAAAGAAGAAGTTGCTAAGTTATTGAAAAATAGTTTCATTGAGCTGTCACGACCTGGTTTCTCAAGTCACGACGGTCCTAGGGCACGGGAGATGCCAATGGTGATCGACACCTATAGAACCCAGTATCACTCGCATCATCTATAAACTTCAATATATTATTCATATTCATAAATTACCAATCATTCTATAAACCTGTCATGCATTTTGTGATGGGCTGAAATCATCAATTATCATAATTTCATACCATGCATCATCATATAATATCATCAATATAATAATACCATCATCATATACATATTCATCTCCTAGCTAACCCGTACATACCCATGGAGCAGCTAGATAATGAACACCAAAATGAATGTTATACAAAATAGAATATATATATACATCTGAAAGTCTGTAGCAGAATCCTTAGAGAAATAGAAGACTGGATTCTGCAACTCTAATCCTCTCATGAAATGGGTAAACAATAAACGGGTGAGTATAGATGATACTCAGTGAATTCACATGCAACATAATAAATAATAGGTATTATATAACTAAAGGTATCAGTCAATAAAATATCAGTGTATAGAATAAATGTCAAGGTATAGTAAAGCCAAATAAAAATCATACAGGCTCGGTTACATATGGAAAGACAGATAATGGGATGGACTGTATGAAAAGAAATCATAAAATCTCCAAACAATCAATATCACTGGACCATGTAGGTCGCCAGTATATCCATATCAGGATCAATAAGCATAAGGCTGATCAGGCCCTATGGCCAGGACCATAACCCCTCCTAGCTAGGGTACCAATAATACAATGTGTACAAGGTCGACAATATTTCCCCACTACCCTGTCAAATTGGTAGTTCTGCTAAAACCATATCAGGGTCAATAACGAGGGATACCATAAGCAACAATGGCATCCGGATATAGTCAATCAAATAACAATCAGTTCGGTATCAATCAATACAATATTCATTATCAATAATGGCCATGCCATGTACAATATACAATCATCAATTAAGGGTTTAGTATTAAGGGAAATCATAAGACAAAAGTTGGGTTCGATGGTTGAAATGGTAGATATCAAATAAACAAAGTTATACAACATCATATGAATTGATTTGGCGAGGAAAATTTAAACACAACCAAAGAAATCCGAAGGAATCACAAAGGCAAAGGGTTCGGCCATTTAGAGTTTTTCACAAATGGTGTCTAATAATCAATTCAAGCATTTAGGCATGTCAAATGATGCATGTAGAACTCACTTAATGCTTCCAATAGCCAATGCACTAGCCAATTGAACCAATTCCATAAAATCCCCAATTTTTGGCTACTTTGAAAACTCCAATTCCACAATCTACAATTCTACATCAAATTAACCATCAATTAGTTATTCATTCACCTCAAATTTACTGATTCTAACATCAATTAATAGAACCAAATACTAATTCATCAAGTCATATCTTAAAGTTTCAAATCAACTATCAAATTTAGGGATTTCCACAAATGAGTATCAATCTAAGTAAATTAACACTAAACCCATCTATTTCAACCTAAATAATATCTAATTAATCAATTAGACCAAACAAATAAACCCTTACCTCAAATGGGTTTGAAAGGGCTGAAATCTACTCTTCAATATCTCTTGAAAATCCTCAGCTCCCCTTCCACAAATTGATGATGGAAAAGAGATGAGCACAATTAATACTTAAGATTTCTATGATATTTCCTCAGAAATTTGATGAAGAATGAAGAAATTTGAAGAAGAAAATTGAAACTGGTAGTTCGACCTTCTATGGAGAAAAGAAGAACGAAGGAGAAACAGAGAAGAAAAGAAGAAATATAAGTTATCGTGAAAAACAATCAGTTATTGTCTCTTTAAATAGGCTACTACCTCAGTAAATTCTCACTTCGCTATTTTTCACCTTGCCAGTTCCAACTCGTAAATGCTACCTCACAGTTGCCAGCTCGTAATTTCCTCTTCGCCATTTCCAATTCGCAAATGCCACTTCGCCATTTCCAGCTAGCAAATGCCAGCTTGTAAATGCCATCTCGCCATTTCCGCTTCGCATTGCCGGCTCGCAAAATGCCAGTTCGCCATTTTCATCTCGCAATGCCTCTTCATATTGTCGGCTTACAAATTCCAGTTCGCCATTCCCAGCTCGTAATGCCTCTTCGCATTGTCAGCTCTCAAATGCCAGTTCGCCATTCCTAGCTTGCAAATGCCAATTCGCCATTTCTAGCTCGCAATGTCTCTTCGCATTGCCGGCTCGCAAATTCCAGCTCGCCATTTCCAGCTCGCAAGACCAACTCGCCAATGCTAGTTCATAAGGCTAGCTCGCCAATGCCATTTTGCAAGGCCGGATCGCAAATTTTTAGATTCTGCTAAGCTGGAAACCTTCCTCAACTAATCATACTAAATCAGTTGGCAAATAAGCTACAGATATCCAAACTCCTTGATTCTTTTGTCTCTTAAAATATACAGTTAGGGGTTCAACATATTTAGAATCCAAATTTATAACTATCAATCCATATTACACAAAGGAACATTTTTCATGTTCGCACTTTTGACTCACTCATTCTCAAAATAAATAAATAAATCAGACTTACTGTCGGATCAATGAATTAGACCAATTCAAATTAAAATGTATACACATATAGATATATATATATATATATATATATAAATGGCAGGTGTTACATGAGCCTATCACTTACCCTTCATGGCTAGCCAACATAGTTCCTGTGCCTAAAAAGGATGGGCAATCAAAGGATGTGCGTCGATTACAGGAATTTGAACAAAGCTTGTCCAAAAGATGATTTTCCTTTACCTCACATAAACTTATTGGTGGATCGCATGGCTGGATCTGAAGTAGTCTCCTTGACTGATTTATATGCGGGTTATAATAAGATATAAGTCTATCCACCTGATAAGGAAAAGATAGCTTTTGTGACAGAATGGGGCACCTACTGCTACAAGGTCATGCCTTTTGAGTTGAAAAATGCTGGGGCAACATATCAAAGAATGGCCACAACCATCTTTCATGATATGATTCATAAGGCTGTGGAAGTATATATTGATGACATTGTAATAAAATCCAAAACAGCAGAAGGACACATAGATGCATTAAGGCGTTTCTTTCTTAGGTTGAGACAATACAACCTGAAATTGAATCCGGCTAAGTGTGTTTTTGGTAAGTCCTCAGGTTTGTTCTTGGGCTATATGGTGAGCAAGAAGGGGATAAAAGTAGACCCAGCCAAATCAAGAGCTATTTTGGAGATGCCAATTTCAAAGACTGAAAAGGAAATCAGGGGATTCTTAGGTTGTTTGCAATACATTAGTAGGTTCATCTCTCAGTTGGCTGATGTTTATGGACCCATCTTTAAATTGTTGAGAAAAGAGGCGTCCAAAGGTTGGAATGATGAATGTCAAAAAGCTTTTGAAAGGATCAAGTAATACCTACTAAACCCTCCTGTATTGCAACTAGCAAGACTCGACCCTTGTTGTTATACCTCTCTGTAATCAAAAAGGCCATAGGGACGATGCTCGCTCAAAATGCTATAGATTTGCACAAAGAAAATGCCATCTATTATTTGAGTAAGAGCATGCTTGCTCATGAACTAAAGTACAATCAAATCGAGCAGTTGTGCCTTGCCTTGGTTTGGGTATGCCATAAGCTACAACATTATTTGGGTTCATATACCACACATGTTCTTGCTAACAAGAGCCCCTTGAAATTCCATATGGAGAGGCCGGTTCTTGATAGCAAAACGGCCCGATGGTTGGCAATTCTAGCAGATTTTAACCTTAAGTATGTTCCAAGAAAAGCTATCAAAGGAAGTGTGATAGCAGACCAACTAGCTATTACCCCGATAGATGATGAACCATTTGAACCTGAATTCCCTGACAAAGACATCATGGAATTAAAACCCTAAGTTTGGAAGTTGTACTCGATGGAGTAGCTAACAACAAGGGTTATGGCGCGGGCATAGTACTTGCCACACCAAATGTGTATCATTTACCCATTGCCATTAAATTATCCTTTGAAGTAACAGACAATGAGGCAGAATATGAAGCCTGCATATATGGTTTAGAGGTTGCCACAAACATGAGGATTGATTGCCTAGAGGTCTATGGGGACTCTAATTTGATTGTATCACAAGCTTTGGGTAAGTGGAAGATAAAAGAAAAGCATTTAGTTCCTTACTATCAATGCATGATTGATCTAGCAGAAAATTTTCATGAATTATCTTTCCACTATAAACCTCAAGCCAAGAATCAGTTTGCCGATGCTTTAGCAATGCTAGCCTCCATGATAGACATGATAGGCAATGAGATTGTATGTCCCGTGGTTATTGAAGTGCGAAGGGAACTGGGTTATGTTATGACATGCATGCAGATTCAATTAACTGATGGTAAGCCATGGTATTGGGACATATTCAATTTCCTACAAAATGACCAGTATCCAGAAGGGGCATCCAAATCAGACCGGAGGACCCTGAGACAATTGGCTAGCAATTTCATACCAAATGGTGATGTGTTGTGTAGAAGAACTTGGGATAACATTCACCTTAGGTGTGTAACAGAGGAGGAAGCTCAGCAGATCATGGAATGGGTACATGGTGGTGAAGAAGGTCCGCACATGAATGGTTTTGCATTGGCCAGGAAAATCATAAACTTGGGATATTTTGGCTTTCAATGAATGACGATTGTGCTAAGTATGTTCAAAAATGCCACAAGTGCCAGATGTTGGATTTGTGCCCTAAAGACCAATCGTCAGATGATTGTTTTTGGTACATTTTATATCATGATTTATATATTTATGGCTTCCATTATTATGATTATTTGAATAACTGCATAATATAAATTATTATAATAATGTCCCTAGAATAAGATATTCTAAAATCATCTCTAGTCAAGTATTATTATGAATGGGATATTAATAATACGTCGAGACTAATATGTATAGTGACGGATGATAATAGTCATAGGTATGAGATATCAAGTCAACACATAAGTATATGTTAGAGAACTATGTACTAGATTAGCCCACCATGAGAATACTATATGGATTGTTGTATAAGTGTCATAAGTATTTCTCAAAGTGATAATAATAGTATGATCCTTTGACTTGAGATCATCAAAGATCCCAACATAAGGAGTTGTATATCTTGATATTGTTAAACGTCTTCCATAACGGGATGTACTATAAAAATAGTAATTGGATATGCCACAAATTATGTAGAGGGATGTTGAGTGATCAAGATAGAATTTTTCCTTTCTATACAACAGGAGTGATGTCTTTGGGCCCTTTGATTGAGTGAGACCTAAAATGCATGGCCATGCTCAAATGAGTCGATATGTGATATTGATGTCATTTGATTTAGGAGTCTACTCAGGTATCAAAAATATAAAGATTGAA
>CANXYC010186497.1:0-12122 GCA_948193065.1 Aleurites moluccanus
CCTAGAACTAATTCAAATAACATGCATAAATACCAATTTCATGCATAAATATATATAAACATAACAATATAAAGAAATTAAAAATCTCCCCCCGAAGATCTCTATATGGATTTGGTTCAGGCTAAGCTAAGGTGTTACATAACTCCACTTCACATATGCCACCTCGACAATGCCTCTTCGAATAATACCACTCCGCCTATACCCTCTTCGCCAAACTCTGCTTCGCGAACTGCCTCCTCGCATTTTTCGGCTCGCAATGCCACTTCGCATTACTAGATTCTGTTGAGTTGGAACTCTTCCTCGACAACTCATATTAAATCAGCTCGCAAATGAGTTACAAACATCCAAATTCTCTGATTCTTTTTTTCACTTAAAATAGACACTCAGGAGTCATACATATCAAAAATTTATATTAAAAGGATATTTACACAAACCATGGTGAATTTCTAAATCTCACCCTAACTTTACTGCTCCAATATCATCTGAACAGGTCTGATAATTTTCACTCTCAACTGAGCTATACTTATCCAATTTCCCTGAAATTTTACAGCCAATAACATAACACATAAAGTAATATTTCTCATGTTTATAATTTTAGCTCACTCAGCCTCAATCATCCCTAGAAAATTAAATATTCACAGATTTCCTGCAGAGAATAATGAACCAGACAGGTCCTGCTCAAGGAGACATAACTCTTTTCACACATAGAATTTTACAGAACCATTTTATGGACCTGAAGATGATATATAAATCTACAACTTTTATATTTTACACTTTTCCAAATTATTCCATTAAAATCATGAAATCAGCCTCACAAAATCCTCCTTTCATACAGAAATTCTGGATTCCTCAAAATATTTCTATATCCTCAAATAATTCAACAAACATACAATTATTAAAATAACAAAACAAATGATAGATATTATAGCGGCCTGATGTTTAAGCTGCAAGAATTGTCAACTAAAGGTGTGATATATTAGTTTCACCGAACCGTCAATCACTGTAATGAGTATGTAAGTTAAATCGTCAACTCTGAGTAATCAAGTAAAGAGAATTAAAGTAGTCCAAATTTTGTCTGTGTATTTATAGAGAATCAAAAATAAATCTATACTGCTCTATTTATACTGAGTCGAGAAGTAGTTAAGCAATTAGTTGAAGAATATACCATATTTTTTAGACTCAAATGCTATTGAATGTGACTACTTTATATGGTCATGAGAGGTAATTGAATTCCATATTGTTCGGTTACTTTAATTGCTTCTATCGTTCCCACGCTTTTCCTACGTGGTTCTATCACAACTTTAGTACTGCACCTGTTATATCCATGTTTTCATTTATTTATTAGGCATGAGTTCAAGTAACTCAACCTGTTTAATGTCAATAAACTGACCAGAATTTATCTATTGGCCAAATGGGCTTGTGAGTCCAACAGCTTATAGATTCAGCCCTTTTCTTTTAGGCCAATACCTTATTTTGGATAGGTGTCAATAATGCCCCTGCAACCTTTTGCCTAATGGTTCAGGAGGTGAAAGGTTGCACCTAATTATACCAGCCTCATTTAATCACTTTCATAACTAAAGTGTAACTGAAAAGTTCTTATTCAATCGAGAAGCTGAGGAGACGTATCTTTTCATATCTATTGACAGTTGTAGCGTGGTGATTTATTTTTATTGGGAACAGAACCGTCACCAATCTTCTATATAAAGATTTTACTTTTCATTTTTCACTTTTACTCTCAAAAATTTTACTAAAAACTTCTAAGGGGAAAATATAGGTAAGTATCTTGTGGTTTTATATTTTTAGTATTCGGGGCCTATGAAATTTTTTGTGACAATTCGGAGCTTGTGGTTTTTGCCATTAAACACTTCAGTGACATTTTGTCTAACGGCGTTAAAATTCCTGACTTGGCGCCGCATCATAAAATAAAAACTAAGGATAATCCAATTTGAGTTGACAAAATTTTTAATCGGATTTTAAAATTTTAAAACAAAATTTTTAATTAATTTTTATTGTATTATTTTATAAATTTAATATTAACAACTAATCAACTAAATCACATTTTATATCAACTTTTAATAATTAACTTACAAAATTTTTAATTGATAAAATTTTATACCAATTTTTAATTATCAGATTATAAAATTTTTAGTCGACAAAAATTTATTCTATTGTATTATTTATTATAAAATATAAAAGAATTTTTAGTTGTCAACTAATTAAAATTTTGTAATTTAATTATTAAAATTTAGTATAAAATTTTATCAATTAAAAATTTTATGATTTGATTATTAAAAGTTGATATAAAATACTATTTAGTTGTCAATATTAAATTTATAAAATAATATAATAAAAATAATTAAAAATTTTGTTTTAAAATTTTAAAATCCTATGTCAACTCAAATTGGATTATCCTTTTTTTTTCCTGACATGGCGCCACGTCAACAATGACATAGAGCCATATGGACGATACATTAGCAATTTTGATGTCGTTAGATAAAATGTCACTAAAGTGTCTGACGGTGAAAATCACAGGTCCCGAATGCTAAAAGCGTAAAATCACATGGTACTTATCTGTACTTTTTTCAACTTCTAAAGCAAAATCCTCTCTCTTATCTAAGTTTTTAGTGTTCTTCGTCATTCAAACTTTGCTTCTTTCAAGAATTCAAGTAAGTAGTAAATTTTTCTTTAGGGTTTTCAAATTTGATCTTGGATTCAACTCGATTTCCACTTACTTTTTGTTTGGATAGATAACCTTTTGTGACTTATTTAGATTGACAATATTTTGTAATATCTGTCATTTTGGGCTATTTTGTTACTTTTATGTTTGGTGAATTTAATTAATTGAAGATATGAATGTTTGAGAAAATCAAGAAATTTATGGTTGCAGGGTATTTTTGTGAGGCTGATTACATGATTTTAAAGAAATAATTTGATAAAGTGTAAAACATAAAAGTTGTGGATTTACATATCATATTTAATTCTATAAAATGGTTCTGTACAATTCCGTGTATGTAAAGAGTTATGTCTCCATGATCAGAACCTGTTTCGTTCATTAATTTATGCAGGAATTTGAGTATGTTTGAATTTTTTGGGAATGATTGAGGCTATTTGAGACAAAAGTGTAAACATAAGAAATGTTTCTTTATGTGTTGTATTATTGACTATAAAATTTCAGGAGATTTGGATAAGTATAACTCAGTGGAGAGTGGAATTTCCTAGGTCTGTTCGGATGTATTTTGGGCAGTAAGTCAGGGTGAAATTTAGAGAGTCACCATGATCTGTGTAGTTATCTTTGTGATTTGAAATTTGGATATGTTGAACCCCTATATGTCTATTTTGAGTGACAAAAAGAATCAGAGAGTTTGGTTGTTTGTAACTCATTTGCGAGCTGATTAAATATAAGTTGTCGAGGAAGGGTTTCAGCTCGATAGAGATTGGTATTAGCGAGCCGGCAAATGCGAGGTGACATTTGCGAGCCGGCAATATGAGCAAGCAAAGTGGCAAGGTGAGATTGTTGTGGCAATTGGCGAAGAGGCATATGCGAGGTGACATATGCGAAGTGGAGTTAGGCGAAGAGGAATAAGGCGAGGTGGCATTATGCGAAGAGGGAGATAGGCGAAGCGAGTTGGCGAAGAGGCATTGTTGAGGTGGCATATGCGAAGAGGAGTTCGCGATGAGAGTTTGGCAAAGCAGCATATGCGAGGTGGCGTATAAGAATTGGATATGCGAAGTGGGATTAGCGAAGTGGCTTATGCGAAGTGGCATTGCCGGAGCAGTTTGGCGAAGTGGGAATTGCAAACTGGCTTATGCAAGGTAGCATTGCCGAGGAGAGCTGGCGAGCGAAATTTTGGGGCAGTAGCTATTTAACCAGTGCCCAGTAGCGATTTTCTTCACTATTTTCTTTCTTCTTCTCTTCATTCTCCTTCAGTTCTTCTCAGATTAGTTCCATTTATTTTCTAATACATTAATATTCAAAATTAATGTATCAAATCTCTAGATTATCATATTTTAAGGCATTAATCGTCAGTTTTAAGCAGTTTTTCTCAAAGAATTCAGTTTTAGACAGATAAGATAAATTTTCTTCAAATGTCATTTTCTTTTAGATTAATAAAGTCTGGTAGTTAGAATAGTTAATTATGGGTATATAGAATTTATTTCAAGCATTTTGAAACTATTAATGGTAATTAATATTAGAGAAATCAGAATTTATGGACTGTCATGAATAATAACGTGAACAGTAAATTTGAAATAAATTTCAGATTTTCTTTAAGAGATGAATTAAATTGATGTTGGGAATTAAAAATGGAAACTTTGAGATGGTTAAATGTTAAGAAATCATATTGAGTAATTATTGATTAAGAAAAACCCTAATTTGAATATTTGGAGAAATTTCATAGGAGAAGAAAATCAAAGAAATTGAGGAGATTATTGTTGAGCAAACTATTAAAGGAAATTCAAGGATAAATTTGTGTAGAGGAAAGTATGAACATTGCATTTGTTTATTGCTTCTTTGAAACGATATGTCCAAGCATTCTTAATGTTAACCCATATGATTCTCATATACTTGATATTGTATTATCGGACTATTAAATGAAAGTTCTAAGATATTCTAAAACCAAAATTTACCATTTGTTTCATGTGATTACCATGTATATATATATATATATAATGCAAGTGACTTGGTCAACTTTCTTGGATCAAGTTCATATAATTCCTACTTGTTAAACTTAACCGAAATTTATGATATATGTTGATGGTCTTGCGACCAATATGTTTCTTATGAGATTTTAACCATATGACCCTATGGATAGAACGCTCTTCCTAATAAGAGTAAATTTATTGGTCTATTTTGCACTTTGGGAACCTAGCTGATAGGGTTTTTGTCAGTGTTCCACCTAGAGGGGACCATGAGCTCTAGGCGTATGCCTGGCCATGCATGCGTTTGCGATAAGGTAGCAAGGATTACCGATGCGCTCTCTTGTGATAGGTAGCATGGCTACTGATGCACTCTGTAGTTCTATCATGAGATTTGACAGTGCTATTCGATTGTGAGCACTTCTGTTCTTGTAAGCTTAACCACATGATGATTCTTACCCATGTTCTTGGAATTGATATTTTCTTTGGATTAATATATATGTGTATATATTTCTTTCATATTGCATGTTCATATCTTACTGAGTTGAAGGCTCACTCCTCTTCTGTGGATTTATGGTGATAGTGTAGCTCGTGAGGGAGCTAATAGAGAAGATCAAGCTTCTTGACTTATTCCTCCAAGAAGCCTCTATTGTAATTATTTTGAAATATATTTATGTATATTCATTGTATGGTATTATGGTATTGTATGTATTGGGAATATAATCTAGAGCTCAGTAGTTAGTTATTAAAGTGGACATTATTTTAATGTATAAATTATTACATTTTGGGTTGCCCTTGTTCCTTAGTGATGTGGGATATATCTTTTGATAAGTAAGGAACAAAAGGAAATTATGAAATGATAAAAACAAAGATTTGAATTATGCTTATATGGATCATATAAATGAATATTGAATGATATCTATAATTGATATGAAATGTATATGAGATCCAGGATATGAGAGTTTTATGGGTTTATGGTGGCCTTAAGCCTACCCTTGCCCTAGGACCGTCACACCACTGGAGTCGGAGTGTGACAGAGGTGGTATCAGAGCTATAGGTTTATAAACCTTAACATAGAAGGTAGAAAGAGATGCATTAGCCCTAGTATAAATGTTGATTAAGATAACTGCGGAGCATAGGATTTGTGTCTTTTTCAATTGTGTCTTCCTTTGGTATATATATCTGCGTTAAGCATGCGTAGTGAGTCTGATAATGTTTGTTCTTCTTATCAGTATCTAGATACCTCCACGTTGTGGTAGAGGACGAGGACGAGGCCGTCCCAGGCGAGATCTACCTTCTAAAGAGGGTTCTGTGGGTGGTAATGGAGGAGATGAGGTCCCTTCCGTGCCACCAGTGGATGTGGCTCATATAGCTCAGCAATTGGATTAGCTACAAAGATATTATGCAATGATAGCTGAGTTCATTACTCAGCAAAGGCAGCCACAGGTACCTTCAGTTTAGGTTCCAGAAATCCCTGTTCCTCCAGTAGTTCCACTACCTGTAGTGTGTCAAGAGGAAGAGGTATCATTTTGAGAGGTTTCTAAAGCTTAAGCCCTCATAATATAAAGGGAAAGTGGATCCTATAGATTTCTTAGAGGAAATTGAAGAGAAAGTATAAATTTTGCGAATTTATGATAGAAGGGTTATAGAATTTATGGGGTATTTGATGAAGGCTGAGGCCAAGAATTGGTTTAAGGGAAGCATTTCTGGCATGCTTTGGAAAAATGAGGATCTATCTTAGGAGAGATTTAAAAAATTGGTGCTGAATGAATTTCTTCCAGAGAGTGTGAGGGAAGCTAAGTCCCTAGAGTTTGAGAGATTGGTTCAGACCCCCTGGCATGAATGTTTCAGAGTACGCCAGAAAGTTCAGCCAGTTAAGTAAATTTGCTCCTGCATTGGTGCCTACCGAAGCAGCACGGATTCAACGATTTCACAGAGGGTTAGTGGCTCCACTATTTAAACTCCTAGCTGCTCTTGAATTTGATTCCTACTCTAAGTTGATGGACAAGGCTAGGATAATTGAAAATAGGGAGATGGAAGCCATATCAGAAAGGGTTGAGAAGAAAAAGTTCAAAGCAGATAGTTCTTCTAAGCCAGATAGTGGAATGAAAAGTATGGGGATGACACATCAGTCAGCTTTTAGGAGTGGATATAGAGGACTTACAGAGAGGCCACAGCAGAGTCGGACTACTCCTGGACCTACTTCTCAGATGAGTCTTCTCCGATGAGTCATGGATCAACTAGCTTTACACCGACCAGGACTCCTAAAACTTTGTGTCTTACATGTGGAAAATTTCATAGTGGCCCTTTTCATTATGTGTCAGGAGCATGTTTTAGATGTGGACAGCAAGGTCATTTCCTCAAGAATTGTCCACAACCACCCTTTGGAGGTAGACCTCAGGCTTCTCAGGCTACAGTTCAGATGAGTAGAGAAAGGAGCATTAGTCAGCAGTCAGGAGGAGGCAGAGGTATTTTGGGCAGGACTATTAAGGCTGGCAGAGGATTAGGTCAGCATATGGCTCAAGCTTCAGGATCGACTCCCATGGATAGAGGCAGAAGGAGAGTTTTTGCTCTAGCACAGCATGAAGCCCAAGCATCTAACACAGTTGTTACAGGTATTCTTCCGATTCAAGCCTTGAATGCTACAATATTGTTTGATTCATGAGCTACACATTCCTTTATGTCATCATGTTTTACTAAGAAGTTGCATGTGCCTTGTGAATTGCTTGAAAGTGTGTTGGTTGTTTATACTCATTTAAAGGAAGAGATTGAAGTCCAGAACTCCTATCCATCCTGTGTGGTTAACATAGGTGGCAAGAGCTTGAATGTGGATTTGATTGAATTACCTGTGTTGGAGTTTGATGTGATTTTGGGCATGGACTGGTTATCCAAGCACTATGCTATTATAGATTGTAATGGAAAGAAGCTAGTCTTTAAGCCACCTTCGGGTGAGGAATTTGAGTTTCAAGAGGAATGAAGTGAAGTAACATACGATGTGATATCTGCCATTAGGGCAAAAAGATTATTGAGAAAGGGTTGCCAAGGGTATTTGGCTTATGTCCAGGATACTTGTAAGGAAGTGAGAGGTACGAAGCAGATTCCAATAGTCAATGAGTTTTCGGATGTATTTCCTGAAGAATTGCCTAGTTTGCCACCGGATAGAGAGATAGAGTTCGGTATAGAGTTGTTACATGGCACGAGTCTGATTTCTATTCCTCCATACCGTATGGCACCGGTAGAATTGAGGGAGTTAAAGAATCAATTGCAAGATTTGCTTGACAAAAGATTTATCAAACCCAGTAGTTCACCGTGGGGAGCACCTGTACTCTTTGTAAAGAAGAAGGACGGTTCTATGAGTCTATGCATAGATTACAGGCAGCTCAACAAGGTAACCATTAAGAATAAATATCTTTTACCAAGAATAGATGATTTATTTGATCAATTGCAAGGTGCAAGTCATTTTTCCAAGATAGACTTAAGGTCGGGGTTCCATCAGTTGAGAATTCAGAATGAAGATGTATCAAAGACGGCTTTCCGGACCAGATATGGATACTATGAGTTCTTAGTGTTGCCATTTGGATTAACTAATGTACCAGCTGCATTCATGGACTTGATGAATAGAGTGTTTAGGCCATTCTTGGACAAGTTTGTCATTGCGTTTATTGATGACATTCTTGTGTATTCTAAGAGTAAAGAAGAGCATGAGGAACACCTTAGGATTGTGTTGCAGACTTTGAGAGAGCATCAACTATTTGCCAAATTTTCAAAGTGTGAATTCTGGCTTGAGAGTGTGGGCTTTCTGGGACATATAGTGAGCAAAGAAGGGATTGAAGTTGATCCTAGAAAGGTTGATGCAATTCTTAGCTGGCCTAGACCCACGAATGTTTTAGAAGTTAGAAGTTTCTTGGGTTTGGCAGGCTACTACAGGAGGTTTGTTCAAGACTTTTCCAAGATTGCAACTCCTTTGAGCAAACTTACCCAGAAACAAGTCAAATTTCTATGGTCAAATATATGTGAAGAGAGCTTCCAGAAGTTAAAGACTTGTCTTACCACGGCACCTGTCTTAGCTTTGTCGTCGGGTGAAGAAGGATATGTGGTGTATTGTGATGCATCGAGAGTAGGGCTTGGTTGTGTGCTTATGCAACATGGAAGGGTGATAGCCTATGCTTCTAGGCAGTTGAGGGAGTATGAGGTAAATTATCCAACTCATGATCTTGAGATGGTTGAAGTTGTAGTTGCCCTGAATATATGGAGACATTATATGTATGGTGAGAAATGTGAGATTTTGACAGATCATAAGAGTTTGAAGTATATATTCTAACAGAAAGATCTTAACCTTAGGCAGAGAAGTTGAGTTGAATTGCTTAAGGATTATGACTGTAAAATTTTGTATCATCCGGGGAAAGATAATGTTGTAGCCGATGCATAGAGCAAAAAGTCTTTAGGAAGCTTAGCCCATATTCAAGTGAGTAGAACACCTTTAGTGAGGGAAGTGCAGAGATTGCATGATATGGGAATCAGTTTGGAATTATCATATTCCAGAGTGTTTTTGGCAAATTTTCATGTAAAGCCGGTTCTCATTGATCAAATTAGAGAAGCTTAAAACAAAGACCCTCAATTAGTGAAGATAAAGAATGATGTCGGATTAGAAAAGCTCCAGGATTTAATGTGACTGATGACATGTTGAGACATGATAGTAGGTTATGTGTTCCAGCAATTGATGGTTTGAGAGATATGATTCTTAAGGAAGCACATCATGCCAAGTATAATGTGTATCCAGGTGCAACAAAGATGTATCATGACATTAGGAATTCACATTGGTGGAGTGAAATGAAAAGAGATGTTGCAGAATATGCATCCAAATGTCTATCTTGTCAACAAGTCAAGTTCGAGCATCAGAAACCATTTGGGTTACTCCAGGAGTTGTCATTGCCAGAATGGAAATGGGAGAGGGTGAATATGGATTTTATAGTTGGATTGCCAAGGACTTTAAGGGACTATGACTCAATATGGGTCATTGTGGATAGATTAACCAAATCAGCTCATTTCTTGCTAGTCAAGACGACTTATGCAGCTTCTTAGTATGCCCAGATTTATGTGGATGAGATTGTCAAACTTCATGGAGTTCCATTTTCGATTATCTCAGATAGAGGTACTCAGTTCACCTCAAAGTTTTGGCAGAAATTACAAGAATGTCTGGGTACATAGCTCAATTTCAGCACAGCTTTTTATCCGCAAACAGATGGGCAATCAGAGAGGACCATCCAAACTCTAGAAGACATGCTGAGGATGTGCATTCTAGACCTTGGAGGAAATTGGAATGCTCACTTGCCATTGATAGAGTTTGCCTACAACAACAGCTATCATTCCACAATTTAGATATCTCCTTATGAAGCTTTATATAGAAGGAGATGCAGATCTCCCTTGTGTTGGGATGAAATTGGAGAAAAGTATATCAAAGGACCGGAATTGATACGATATACGTCAGAAAAGGTTCCACTGCTCTGAGAAAGATTGAAGATAGCTTTCAATAGCCAAAAGAGCTATGCCAACCCAAAGAGGAAAGATCTTTAGTTTTCTATTGGAGATCTTGTGTTTCTAAAGGTCTCCCCAATGAAAGGAGTTCTACGGTTTGGCAAAAGAGGCAAGTTGTCTCCACGATTTATTGGACCTTTTGAGATTCTGAGTAAGGTTGGGTAGGTTTCATACAAGTTATCTTTGCCTCCTAGTATGGAAATTGTGCATTCGGTATTTCATGTATCGACTCATGTGCTACAAGTTTCGAAAGTGGATCTCCAATAATATTTGACGTATGAAGAAATTCCAATTGCAGTTATGGATCGAATGGTTAAAAAGCTAAGGAATAAAGATATACCAATGGTTAAGGTCCTATGACGAAATCAAGCTATGGAAGAGTGCACTTGGGAAAGTGAGCAAAGCATGCAAGACAAATATCCCTATCTATTTTAGGCTTAAGGTAGGTTATTATAAATTCGAGGATGAATTTATTTAAGGGGAGAAGAATATAATATCTGTCATTTTGGGCTATTTTATTAATTTTATGTTTGGTGAATTTAATTAATTGAAGATATGAATGTTTGAGGAAATCCAGAAATTTTTGGTAGCAGGGTATTTTTATGAGGCTGATTGTATGATTTTAAAAAAATAATTTGATAAAGTATAAAACATAAAAGTTGTGAATATATATCTCATCTTTAATTCTATAAAATGGTTCTGTAAAATTCTGTGTATGTAAAGAGTTATATCTCCTTGATCAGAACCTATCTGGTTCATTAATTTCTGCAGGAATTTGAGTATGTTTGAATTTTTTATGAATGATTGAGGCTGTTTAAGTCAAAAGTGTAAACATGATAAATGTTCATTTATGTGTTCTGTTATTGGTTGTAAAATTTCAGGAGATTTGGATAAGTATAACTCATTGGAGAGTGGAATTTCCCAGGTCTGTTCGGATATATTTTGGGCAGTAAGTCAGGGTGAAATTTAGAGAGTCACCATGGTCTGTGTAGTTATCTTTGTGATTTGAAATTTGGATATGTTGAATCTCTGTATGTCTATTTTGAGTGACAAAAAGAATTAGGGAGTTTGGTTGTTTGTAACTCATTTGCGAGCTGATTAAATATAAGTTGTCGAGGAAGGGTTTCAGCTGGGCAGAGATTGGTATTAGCAAGCCGACAAATGCGAGGTAACATTTGTGAGCCGGCAATGCGAGCAAGCGAAGTGGCGAGGTAAGATTGCCAAGATAGCAATTGGTGAAGAGGCATATGCGAGGTGACATATGCGAAGTGGAGTTAGGCGAAGAGGAATAAGGCGAGGTGGCATTATGCGAAGAGGGAGATAGGCGAAGCGAGTTGGTGAAGAGGCATTGCCGAGGTGGCATATGCGAAGAGGGAGATAGGCGAAGCGAGTTGGCGAAGAGGCATATGCTAAGAGGAGTTCGCGAGGCAATATATGCGAGGTGGCATATGAGAATTGGATATGCGAAGTGGGATTAGCGAAGTGGCTTATGTGAAATGGCATTGCCGGAGCAGTTTGGCGAAGTGGGAATTGCGAGCTGGCTTATGCGAGGTAGTATTGGCGAGGCGAGCTGGCGAGCGAAATTTTAGGGCAGTAGCCTATTTAACCGGTGCCCAGTAGCGATTTTCTTCACGATTTTCTTTCTTCTTCTTTTCGTTCTTCTTCAGTTCTTCTCAGATTGGTTCCATTTATTTTCTAATGCATTAATACTCAAAATTAATGCATTAAATCTCTAGATTATCATATTTTAAGGCATTAATCGTCAGTTTCAAGCAGTTTTTCTCAAGGAATTCAGTTTTAGACAAATAAGATAAATTTTCTTCAAATGTCATTTTCTTTTAGATTAATAAAGTCTGGTAGTTAGAATAGTTAATTATGGGTATATAGAATTTATTACAAGCATTTTGAAACTATTAATGGTAATTAATGTTGGAGAAATCAGAATTTATGGA
>CANXYC010186506.1:0-11315 GCA_948193065.1 Aleurites moluccanus
TTTCAATCCAACTTTTTATATTTCACCCATTCAAAATGTGTTTTGAACATCAATAATCATCAAAGAACACTATATAATCATATTTGAATCCAAAGAATCACAAAACCATTAACTTACCAAAAGTTCTTCCAAAACTTCAAAGCTTTGATTCTTAGCTTTTTCAAGTTTTTCCTTGAAATCTAAGGTTATATTTGAGTTCACAAGGTTGGAATTAATATGTTTCCATCCAAAAATGGAAGAAAAACATAAAGCTTGGTGTTGTTCATCAAAATTCTGAATATGAAATGGTGATGGATGAAGACAATGGTGAAGTGATGGGAAAAATCCACTCAAATATCAAAGGTTTGATCTTATACACCATTCTTATGATTATCAAGTTGAAACCTAGTCATCCAACCATCCATCATTCTTACTTTTATACTATTAGTTAATCAAAGTCAACAAAGATGGCTTATACATATATTTGATACACCAAATCTATAACCAAAGCTAATAATCCTATACTTTGAGCTTATGATATGAATTATGAAACCTATTCATCTACCCATTCATTTCTTTATCATTTCATCCAATGGTTATATTTAATCAAGCCTAAAATGATTCCATAAGGTTACATACACCATATAATTCCATATCCCAAAGGAAAAGATCAAATTGCCTTAGTTCAACCGAAGCACCTCAAAGCACTTCAATTGAGCAACTTGCCGGGAACTATTTTCAACCGGGTTTATTTCTCTAACAAAACTTCAAATAAATTAAATAACATTATTTTTATGTCCTAATATTCTTTTCTACCTTCAAATATCATGTTAATTTCCATAAAACTCGAAGGGGGTGCGAAATGACCATTTTGCCCCTAGTTTACCAAAAATTGAGTTTTTCCCGATTTCTTCCTAATAGCCTTTAAAGCATTTTTTGCATAAAACTTTTTAAAACATGCATAAACATGCAATTTAGACATAAACATACATAATCCATAACTTTCAAACATAGGAAATATCTCTCAAGTTTGCCCTTTTAAAGCTTAAGTTCTAAGCCTTTAAGCTGGGGTGTTACAATCGTGATCCGAAAATGGGTCATGACAGAGTTGGTATCAGAGCTCTAGGTTACAGATAACAAAGCTTAGGGTTACAGATAAATAGTACTTGAATTACAGAAGAATAGTGACTAAGTACAGAATGGGGGTAGAATTAAGTAAACCATGGAGTATAGTATTTCCTTTGTCGTCTTTTGCTATTATCGTCTGTTATATGTTAGTATTCTATATTTCTGTTATATTCTGAGTATGTTTTTATTTTTTTTGACAGATTATAGAGATGTTCTATGATAGAGACAGAGATACTCGTGAGGCAGAGGTAGCCTCTAATGAGTCAATGGTCAGGGAATTCTCAGTTTCAGAGTGTCCGTCCAGATCCTGATAGACTACAGAGGATACATAGAGGGGCGATGATCCCTGGAGAGTTAAGATGATGAGAGGGTTGATGGAGTTACGTAGGGATTTAGCAGATTTGAGGCAGGAACGTCAGAATATACCGCCACCACCAGTTCCAGTAGCAGTGCCCCCACCTGTGGCACTAGAGGCAGTACCAGTTGCACCGGCTCTTGCTCAGTCAGTAGAGATTCCTGGAGAGCCTGCTGTACAGAGAGGCCGTAGAGTTATCGAGGAGGGTGGTGTATCCATGTTTAGCTTTCTAAAGCTAAACTTACTAGAGTTCATAAGCGATAGGGGTAGTGATCCAGTAAACTTTCTGGAGGAGGTTGAAAAGGTAGTTAGGAGACTACCTTGTTCTGAGTTGAGAGTTGTAGAGCTAGTGGCATTGTTACTGAAAAGGAAGGCTTGGACTTGGTTTTTGAGGAGGATGGAGCCCAGGCTATATGGTGAGCACCCACCCTCATGGGCCGAGTTTTGATAGGGTTTGATAGATGTTACTGAGGGGATAAAGACTCGTAACTTGATTCGGTTTGAGCAGTTGGAGTAGGGGGATAGATCAGTTGAGGAGTATGCCGAGGAGTTCATCAGGCTGAGTAGATATGCTACTCATATTGTACCTACTGAGGCAGATCTGATCAGCAGGTTTAAGAGGGGTCTTCATGCTACACTTCATAATGCTTTGTTGGCTACAGAATTCACTTCTCTGACGACAGTTATTAACAAAGCTACATAGATGGAAGAGAAGTATAAGACAGAGAGGGCAAAGAGGGACCAGAAGAGGAATGGAGGTCCAAGATCACAGTTTATGAGGGGGGAGAGCAGCTTCCAGCCTAGGCAACCAGAGCCAGTACCTCAATTTGATCAGCTATCTTCAACCAGTAGTCAAAGGCGGAGAGTGCAGAGTAGGGGACCGCCAATGGTTTAGTCAGCACCTGCCTATTCTCAGGGTTCTTCGAGACCAGCTACACAGACATTCAGTATACCAATTTATAGGTTTTGTGGATAGAGACATGGAGGGGAGTGTTGGCGTCAGACTGGTGCTTGCTTGAGATATGGCCAGCAGGGACACTATGCTAACAGATGTCCTATGAGGGGTGAGCAACAACTATTTGCTATGGTTTCTCAGCCTATGGTATAGATGAGTCAGAATGTGGGTAGAGAGGCTTCAGGTAGAGGCAGAGGCATAGGAGGACAGGCTTTCAGTAGTAGTCAGGCCCCAGCAAGTAGGGGTCAGGGCAGAGTATTTGCAGTTAATACCCAGGAGACGCAGAGATCAGACAATGTGGTCACATGTACTATTCTGATTCAGAATGAGATTTCAGATGCCTTATTTGATTCTAGTGCTACTCATTCCTTTGTGTCACCACACTTTGCACCTAAATTGAATAAGGAAAGGGTATTGTTAGATGTGCCTTTAGTGATTGCTACTCCAATGGGTGAGAGTGTTGATGTGGATTATTTCTATCTTGACTATGTGATTGAAATTGATGATAACATATTGCATGCTGATTTGATTGAACTGACAGTATTAGAGTTAGATGTTATTTTGGGTATGGATTGGCTTACAAGGCATCGAGTAGTTATTGATTGTTATCAGAAGAAGGTCAGGTTTCAGCCTAAGGGGCAGCTAGAATTTGAGTTTCAGGGTGATATACGGGTGTTCAGAGTTAATTTGATTTTTGCTATTCAGGCTAGGAGGATGATTGGGAAAGGCTGTTCAACCTATTTAGCTCATGTGTTAGATATGCAGAAATTTTCTGTAGATCTTGATCAGATACCAGTAGTTCAGGAGTTTCTTGATGTGTTTCCTAAGGAGTTGCCCGGATTTCCCTTAGATAGAGAGATTGAGTTTGAGATTGAGGTGCATGCAGGCACTGATCCTATATCTATTCCTCCATACAGAATGGCACTAACTGAATTGAAGGAATTGAAGGTACAGTTACAGGAGTTATTGGATAGAGGGTTCATCAGACCAAGTAGTTCTCCTTGGGGTACACTGGTATTGTTTGTAAAGAAGAAGGATGACTCTTTAAGGATGTGTATAGATTATAGGCAACTGAATAAGGTGACAGTGAAGAACAAGTATCCATTGCCATGGATAGATGACTTGTTTGATCAGCTGCAGGGTGCCAGCCATTTTTCAAAGATTGTTTTGAGGCCTAGGTATTACCAGTTGAAAATTAAGAAGGGTGATGTACCTAAGACTACTTTCAGGACCCGATATAGGCATTATGAGTTCTTAGTGTTGCCATTCGGGTTGACCAATGCACCGGTTGTATTTATGGATCTGATGAATAGGGTGTTCAGGTCATTTTTGGATAAGTTTTTCATTGTATTTATTGATGACATTCTTATCTATTCTAGGAGTGAGGAGGAGCATGTGGAACATTTGAGGTTTGTGTTGCAGACACTTCAAGAGCATCAATTATATGATAAGTTATCTAAATGCTAGTTCTGGCTAACCAAAGTGTGTTTCCTTCGGCTGTGATATGCAAGGATGGTGTTAAGGTTGATCCTCAGAAGATTGAAGCAATGGCAAATTGGTCTCAGCCTACCAGTATTTCTAAAATTCGCAGTTTTCTAGGTATGGCAGGGTATTATAGGAGGTTTATGAAGGATTTCTCCAGGATTGCAGCTTCATTGACTAGGTTGATGCGGAAACAGGAGCGTTATTTGTGGACTGATGAGTGTGAGCGCAGTTTCCAGACTTTGAAGTCTTGCCTCATAAGTGCTCTAGTATTAGCATTGCCATCAGAGGGGGAGAAATTTACTATGTATTATGATGCTTCTTGGATTAGATTGGGGTGTGTACTGATGCAAAATAGGAGAGTGATTGCTTATGCTTCTCGTCAGTTAAAGAAGCATGAAGCAAACTATCCAACTCATGATCTGGAGATGGCAGCTATGGTATTTGCATTGAAGATTTGGAGACACTACTTTTATGGATCAAAATGTGAGCTATATATTGATCAGAAGAATTCGTAGTATATATTTCAGCAGAAGGATCTGAATCTTTGGCAGTGCAAATGGGTGAAGTTACTTAAGGATTATGATTGTGAGATCCTTTATCACCCGGGTAAGGCCAATGTAGTAGCGGATGCACTGAGCAGGAAGTCCATAGGTAGTCTAGCTCATATCATAGTTGGCAGGAGACCCTTGATCCAAGAGATGAGGGATTTGGCAAATATGGGAGTGGAGTTGGATTTGACTTTCCAGGATCGGAACCAGGCTCTGATAGTCCAATTTCAGGTGAAGTCACTATTTCTTAATGATATTAAAGTGGCTCAGGATAGGGATCCTTATCTACTGAAGCTTAAGGGAGATGTGCATAATGGTAAAATGACAGAGTTTGCTGTAGAGGATGGTGTACTGAAATGTGGAAAGTGTATATGTGTACCTGATATGGATGGGCTGTGGGATCGGATTATTAGAGAGGCTCATTACTCAGCGTACAGTGTACATCCAGGGATTACCAAGATGTATCATGATCTAAAGGATGTATATTGGTGGCCTGGTATAAAGGGAGATGTAGCACGGTTTGTCTCCAAATGCTTAGCCTGTCAGTAGGTTAAGTTTGAGCATCAGAAGCCATCAAGATTGCTTTAGGAGATTGAGTTGCCAGAGTAAAAATGGGAGTAGATTACTATGGATTTTGTGTTGGGGCTACCGAGGACTACCAGGGGTTATGACTTTATATGGGTGATTGTAGACTGGTTGACAAAATCTGCTCATTTTCTGAAGGTTAAGATCAGTTATACGGCAGTTCAATATACACAGTTGTATGTGGATAAGATTGTATGACTTCATGGAGTTCCATTGATGATTATTTCAGATAGAGGTACATAGTTCACCTCCCGATTTTGACAGAAATTTCAGGAGGCCATGGGTACATAGTTATAATTTAGTACTGCTTTCCATCTGCAGACTGATGGGTAGTCAGAGAGCACAATCTAGACTTTGGAGGATATGCTTCGGTTGTGTGTTCTGGATTTCAAAGATAACTAGGATTACTATCTGCCATTGATAGAGTTCTCTTATAACAACAGTTACCACTCTTCTATTGGTATGGCTCCATTTGAAGCACTATATGGTAGGAAATGTAAATCTCCAGTGTGTTGAGTGGAGTCAGAAGAGAAGCAGCTAGAGAGGCCAGAGTTGATCAGAGAGACGATGGAAAAAATGTTTATGATTAGAGATCAGATGAAGACTGCCTTCAGTAGGCAAAAGAGTTATGTTGATCCAAAGAGGAAAGATGTACACTTTGCAATTGGTGACCATGTCTTCCTTAAGATCTCACCGATGAGGGGTATTATGAGATTTGGGAAGAGGGGAAAGTTGTCACCAAGGTTTATAGGCCCATTTGAGATTCTTGAGAAGATAGGTAATATGGCCTATAGATTGGCTCTTCCACCTAACATGAGCCACGTACATTCAATTTTCCACATCTCGATGCTACGAAAATATGTGTCTGATCCATCACATATATTGGAGGTACAAGATGTGGGACTTAATGAGGACTTATCGTATGAGGAGCTTCCAGTGGAGATAGTTGATCGATAAGTCAGACAGCTGCGAAATAAGGAGATTCCTATGGTTAAAGTGCTCTAGAGAAACCAGTCTATAGAGAAGTGCAATTAGGAGAGCTAGCAGAAGATGAGAGGCAGATATTCATTCTTGTTCCAGCAATAAGGTATGCATTTTATTTAAATTCGAGGACGAATTTATTTGAAGGGGGATAAAATGTAATACCCTAGAAAGTCATAACTTATATGCATGATTTAATTCTCAGTATGTGGTTCAAAAGCATTGAAATGATGGGAAATAATTTTAGCGATATAGTTAGAAAGCGAATTAATTACTTTTCCTGAAATCGAAGGTGTCGGGAACACTGCCGAGAAATTAGCAGTCTGGTCAACATAAAATTTTTTGAATTTGGTTAGGGTGTAATAGATCATATACATGCATGTGTAATTTTGGTAAAAAGAAAGAAGTGAAAAACATTTAGGAACACTGAAAAAGTAACCAATGGTAAAATAGTAAATAAAAAGAACTTTAAGATGAATAGTAGAAATTAATCCGTCAGAGTTACAAAATGACTCTGAAATTATTTTTATAAATAAGTATAAATTAAAATAAGCTTATTGATTCCCCACGTTGAAATCTAAATCCTGACAAAATTGTCAGAATAAATTACAGAAGAATTTGGGGTCAAAGTGTAACTCATGGAAGTTTAAGGACCAAAATATAATTTGCCATTATGATTTTTGTATAAAAGCAACACTTAGAATTTTTGCCCATCATCTTCTTCTTCATTCTCCTTTGGCCGAACCACTTCCAATGATTCTTCCTCCTTTTCTTCTTCAATTTCCAACAAAAAATCTATAGAAAACTTGAAAGCAAGCTTGAATCATCTATTTCCAATCCATTTCTTCCTTGAAATTGCAAAGGAAATCAAGGAATAATTGAAGGAAAGTTTCGGCCACTTCATACATTTTAGGTAACTAATTGATTTGTTTGATTTTATTGTTTATTTAGATGAATTTGATGATGAATTTAATGGGTTTTAGGTTACATTGCATCAATTGATGCATTTTATTAGGAATACCAAATTTGCCTAACCTATTTGAAGTTTTATGTAAGGGCTTGATGAATTAGTGTTAGTTTGTATTGTTTAAGCTTAGAATATGTTAATTGGAGGCTAACGGATAATGATTTTATGGTTATTTTGGTGTAGAACATAAGGAAGAACACAGTTGCCCTATTTGCCTCCTTTGAGGAAAAGTGGTAGAAATCAATTTTTCAAAGCAATTGGAAGCATTAGGTGAGTCTTATATTCATCAAATTACATGTCTATATCATTGGAATGTTGATTGGAAACCATATGAGAATCCTTCATTTTGGCCGAACCACCTTGGTACTATTCCCTTTATGTATTTTGCTTTATTTTCATTTGAATTCCTATGCCATTTTGATTCATTTTATGTTGTTTAATCTTGTATATTTGCATCCTATTGTGTTGTTGATAATGTGGCATTGTGATGGTTGAATTGGGCATGCCAAATTTGCACAAAACCCTAACCTATTGGCTTGCCATTTTGTGCCCACCAAGTGTTTGACAAAATGCCTAGTTGTTTTTGCCTTGGCCTATTGCTTTGTATTCCATAGGCCTACCATTTGAATGCCATTGTCACCAGTAACATTGGCATGCCAATTGGTCTACCGATTTTCTTTGCCGAACCAGCCTTTATTCCTTACCTTTGTTGTTTACCATACCATTTATCATTGATTGTATAACATATATTGCAATGCCATTGATTCAATTGCTAATTGATTTGAATGATATTGAGCTTATTGGTATGGAGGATACCATTGTTGCATAATGGTGTCCATTGATATGTTCCTTTCTTATATTGATCCTAACGTGGCTTGATAGAGTTACCGATCCGACAGAGTAGTGGGAATATATTGTCGGCGATGTGCACATTGTATTATTGATACCCTAGCTGGGAAGGGTTATGGTCCTGGCTATAAGACATGATCAGTCTTATGCTCATTGATATTGATATGACTGGAGATTGTATGTTCACATATAGTCCATACTGATGCTACTGGAGACTGTATGATTTCATATAGTCCATCCCTTTATCTGTCTTCCCATATTATACCGAGCTTATGATATACTTATTGGCTATTATGTCACCATCTGTATTTGATTCTGTAACTTGTTTATATTGAACTATTGACACCATTGTTCATTTGTTACCCATTATTTTATTGGCGATGCATATAGATTCACTGAGAATCTTATATACTCACTCTTTACTTTGTTTAACCATTTCAGGAGAAGAATAGATTGCAGAATCTCATCTTCAGACATTCGAGGATTTTTGCTTACTATTATTTCATATAAATATACTATATTCTGTATTTTGGTGTTCATAATCTAGCTACTCCATGGGGTATATATGAGATAGTTAGAAAATGAACATGTATATGGATATTATGATATTTTATGATATATGATGATCATATGGCACATTATTATGACTGTTACAGCCAATTGCAATAGATTACAAAAAGAGTTACAGAATGATAGAATGAATGGTAATTAAGTAAAATGAATAATTAATTGATGGTTATAGATTATGCATGTGATACTAGGTTCTATGGGTGCCGGTCGCCATTGACATCTTCCTCATCCTAGGACTGTCGCGATCCGGAAACGGATCGTGACAATTTAATTATTGAATATTGACTAACTTTGAAGTGAAATCTGTCAGAAATCTATTGTTGTAATTTTTTTCAAGTGCATATGGGGTATTTTTTATTATGCTCACATAATACTTTACGTATCTTATCTATTATATTTGATTTTTAAACACCTTTTAAATATAAAACCATTATAACTATGAAATATATAAGAGATGCTTTAAAATAATTCATTTAAAAATTATTTTAAATCTAATAAATTATACTCATATATTTTTTTCGTTCATTTAATTCATATTTAATTTATACTTTTTTTAATAAATTTAATTTATTTTCATTTGATAATATATTTTTTTTTTCATTTTAATTAATTCATATTCAATTTATCACTTTTTTTTTCCAATTCATTTAACTCGTACTGAATTAATTACAAAATTAATAAAACACAATAATTTTTTAATTGATTAAATATTATCTATTAAATTATAATTACCCTCTTTAAATTAATAAAATATTAATTTATCAATTAATTAATATCTCTTTTAATTAATAAAATTTACTAATTCTGACGTTATTAATTTATAAAGGTTTTACTGTATAATACATTAATCACTCAAACACATATCAATTTAATCACTCAAACACATAACAATTAATTCATACAAACATTCACATACATATATACATAAAATAATTTGTTCCCTAATTTCTAGTATAAACCATACAATAATAATCAAGTTTTTCATATTAATTACTCATTAACAAATACCAAGTAACATACATGTTCTCACCTGAATGTAAATTAACCAAACAACATATCTTATCCTATTGATTCTGCGATTAGTCAAACCTGCAGCTGAATGCATATATATCATATTAACGATAAAAACCTAATTTTCTAATGAAATTTGAATAAAAATATGCATTAATGCATTTAAATATATATTCTAAATGGTATGTAAATGATATGTAATTCAATATCCAAATCCAAAATTTCTCATTTTAATACTCATTATGGCAGTGGAGATACAATATATTTTAAACTCTAAAAAATAACTCCAAATTAAACTAAATTTTAATAATATATAGATAACAGATCAGTAAATTTATTCCTTCCAAAATCTCCCATTTTTTACTCCATTAAGACTTAAAAAAAAAAAAAAATCCAAATACAATTGTCTAGCAAACCCATTAAATACTGACAACAAAAATGAAAATCCATATAAACCTATCTCAAAATTCTTCAAAAATTTTAAAATAATTATAGAATGCAAATGACATATCCAATCATATCCAATTATATGTTATTAAAATCTCAGTACAAATGAATATCATTTGAATCCTCAAATAATTATTAAATATAGATTTATCTGTATAAATAATTTAATTAGACAATCACCTCAAATTATTTAATAACAAACGATTTGATTATTAAATCATTTTGAAATTTGAATATAGCAAACAATAATAAAAATAAAATTCACTGTTGAATTTTAATTCAATATTATTAAATTATTATTTTTCGAATTCACTATTATTATATAACTTCAATCTATTATCTAATCTCAAAATTAAATACCTACTAAAAATAAATCAAATATAATTTAATTATACTGTGAATCAAAATTAACCCAAAAATTAACATACTTCTAGCAAGATTTTACCTAACTAAAACCAAAAAACAAAAGAATCTCACAAATCAAATTCATTGCTAGATAAATACTATTTTTCCTTTGATAAATTCAAAAATAACTTTCAATAATCCATCAATCAAACATGTGAATTAATTATAATGCACTAAGAATAAATTTGACCACTTAATTCAAAAAAATATTCAGAATTGAAAAGAGCAACTCAAAATACATTACCGACGAAATATTTTGCACCGACAAATATTAACTATTTTTATTTTATTTTTTAAAGTTGGCTACTTGTTAAAATTTCCTTTCCCTACCATTCTAAATAGAATTAATTAAAAAAAAAAAAATTATGATTTGCAAAATTATAATTTATCTTGAACTAAAAAATTTGAAAATTATATATATATTTTTAATTTTTAATAAATTTATTACGAAATCAAAATCCAGTCAGAACTTTAGTGCCGGAACTGACGTGCTATGCTGATGTGATATTTTTTATTATTATTTTTATCATGTCAGCATCTTACTAGGAAATCAAATTGAACCAATTAAATTAAATTGAATCAAACTAACTTGAATCAGTCAGTTTGATTCAATTTTTCAAACTTCAGTTTGATTCGAATATTTTTTTTTTGAAATTACGGTTTATTTTTTCAAGAAAAACCGAATATTTTTTTTTCGGTTTGAATAATTTTTGAAATTTTAGTTTTTATTTTAGTTTGATTTTGGGAGTTTTATTTCGGTTCAATTCAAATTAGACCAAATGATTGTTTGCTCCTTTATTTACTTTTATTATTATTTTTTTTTAATTTTATGATCAATTCTAAAAATATTAAAATTAATTAAGTTCGGTTTGTATATTTCAATTTTCTTTTGAATATCAAAATAATTAAACCAAACTGAACCAAAATAGAAAGCTAGTTATTCAGGTTGAACTGATATATTTTGATTCGATTATTCAGTTATTTAGGTTAGTTAAATAAAATAAGTAATATATATATATATATATATATATATATATATATATATATATA
>CANXYC010186645.1:0-15116 GCA_948193065.1 Aleurites moluccanus
TATTGCTGATCCTGCAACGTAATTCACATGCGATGCAGGGAGCACATGAAGACTAGCTGTTGTGATAAAGCCATCTAAATCATCATTCATTACAATCATAGCAGCACCACCATTGTCTTTCACTTCTTGGCCTTTGGAAATTGTTCCAGATCCTCCTTGACACAACACTATCTTGCCTTTAACATCAACATTTGCCAATGATCCTTGCATGCAGTATGAGGATGATTCATTACCATTTGCACCTGCATAAACAAGTGGAAGTAATGTTGTAGGAAAATCTTTTGGCTGATAAAGGGATTGGCCATTTAACTCTGCATTATTTCCAAGTAAAACTGTTGCTCTTATTTCTCTATCCACAGTGCTTGCTCCTACAGTTAAAATCCATGGTGCCTCATTTGACAAAGAGCTACTATCAGGCCCAGAATTTCCTGCTGAGCAACTCACAAAAATCCCTTTTTGAATAGCTGCATATGCACCTATTGCAATAACATCGTCATAGAAAGGAAGAGAACCAATTCCAAGTGAAAGAGAAAGAACATTAACACCATCCTCAACTGCAGCATCCATCGCAGCTAATATTTCG
This sequence comes from Aleurites moluccanus, assembly GCA_948193065.1. Lineage (NCBI taxonomy): Eukaryota > Viridiplantae > Streptophyta > Magnoliopsida > Malpighiales > Euphorbiaceae > Aleurites > Aleurites moluccanus. The sequence goes on from CANXYC010186645.1 coordinate 584, forward strand.
CTATCACCGGCCTTGCCTCTTCTGCCAGAAACTTTATACATTGCCAAGTGAGCTAAAGGTGCCATGCCAATTGCAGTGCCATTGACCTGTCCAAAGTAATTAGCACCTCGCACAGGACTTCCAGCTGCTGTGCTAGCTGTGTGAGTCCCATGCATGAAATCATCATCTGTGCTATTACTATCAGTATCAAAATTCCTTGCACCAATAAGCTTATAGTTACATGATGTTCCATTCAATTCACATTTCCCTTTCCAATTTTCCGGTGGAGCAGGCATTCCTTCATCACTAAATGAAGGGTGATCAGGCGTTATTCCGCTGTCAATAAGTCCAATAATCACTCCCTTGCCATAATTTGAGTAGCTCCAAAATCCTAAATTTTGCTGCAGACCCAAGAAATTTGGTGTATGGGTTGTGTGAAGAGGCACCATTCTTCTGCGGCGAGCTAATATGAATCCATCCTTCTTTTCCATTTCTTTTACTTCATCTGCTGTAAGTTTTGCAGCAAACCCAGTGACCACTTCGTGGTAGGAATGCACTAAACGTGGTTGGTCTGAGCTAAAGGTGTTAACAGGCAAGAATGATTCGTACCAACTATCTAAATCTTTCGACTCTGCGAAGACTACACCTTCTGGTTTCTTTAAGAGGATAATGTAAGTTTCTAAGTTGTTCTCCTTTTTTACTTGCTTCTCAGCGATGGCTAGAGAGGAGCCAAAGAAGGAATTTAGAATAAGGAGGAAAACAAGCAACATGATTAGTGATACTTTGCAGCTTTTGTTTTTCATATTATTAGAAAAACTAAAACTGGGGTTGGTTTTGAGTTATTGCTACCTTATGCACTATATATAACATCAATTGGCATAGAGATAGAAGAGAAGAGAATTTATGAAGAGATAATGATGGCCGGCACTTGTAGAAGTCGGAATCTTTTGGTTGAAATTTTTGTTTTATTTGTCTGACTTGCTTAAGTCTCTGGCACTAGATTAGCACTAACAATTGGTAATGCAGGCTGTTCAAGCCATAACAATAAAATTTATGTAAGATTTGTTTTTCCAATTAATGTTTCTTTGAATGTTAATTTTGGACTTGACTCTAGTGCCCAGTGATCTAACACCATGTTCTTTGCACTTTGCTCCACAATAATCAGATTTAATTTAATAGAAAGTATATATTACAGGAAATTTCCATTAATTTGCCTTTTGAGCACGGGCCATAAAATTTTTCTATTTTTTTTTATGTTTTCTGGAAGTTGACTTTTGTTAGGATCTTTGTGTGGTTCTTTCAAAGCCACCAATAACAATTGTTCGGTTAATTACTATTTGTTATACCCTTATTGCTAACAAGATTTTCGATAAAGTTACTGAAATTGCCAGTTTTTTACTTTGATTATGCAATCGTGAGGAAGTTCAATCGTTAGTTTTGCCTCCAAATTTAAGTATTTTATTTATTAGAAGGGAGAAAAAGATTAATAAAGGGCTTAATAGTTAATACCAATGCTTCTCTTTAGAGGTGGTAGTTTAGTACTTGTAAGCTGGTTATGAAATTTACTCTTGATAACTGGATAAAATGGTAGAATTTCACTCTCTTGTAGCAGTGGTTTGAGTAATGAAGGCTTTGCTTGACAACTATGAGGCAAAACCTTCTCCGGAGGGGCCGAGACAAACCCTTCTTTCCATTCCATGGCTTTTGCTTCCTCTGCTGTTATTTTTGCAGCAAACCCAGTAACCACATTGTCGTAAGAATACACAGGTGGTTGGTTTGAGCTTGAAGTAGCAACTGGAAAAATGACTGATGCCACCTATCTAAATCTTTAGATTGCATTGATACTGCGCCTTATGGTTTCTCTACAAAGACATGTAAGTTTCTGAGTTTCTTTGCCCTGTAGTTACTGAAATGAAGCTAAGTAAAAATATAACCACCATATTCAGTAACATCATTTGGCATTAAGATAGAAGATAAGATAATTTACGAAGAGATAATGATGGCCGGCACTTGCAGAAGTTGGAACCTTTAGGTTGAAATTTTTGTTTTATTTGTCTGACTTGCTCAAGTCTCTGGCACTAGATTAGCACTAACAATTGGTAATGCAGGCCGTTCAAGCCATTACAATGTTGCGATAAAATTTATGCAAGATTTGTTTTTTCAATTAATGTTTCTTTGAATGTTAATTTTGGACTTGACTCTAGTGCCAAATGAACCAACACCATGTTCTTTGCACTTTGCTCCACAATAATCAGATTTAATTTAATAAAAAGTATATATTACAGGAAATTTCCATTAATTTGCCTTTTGAGCATAGGCCATAAAATTTTTTTATTTTAATGTTTTCTGGAAGTTGACTTTTGTTAGGATCTTTGTGTGATTCTTTCGAAGCCACTAATAACAATTGTTCGGTTAATTACTATTTGTTATACCCTCATTGCTAACAAGATTATTGCCAGTTTTTGACTTTGATTATGCAATCGTGAGAAAGTTCAATCATTAGTTTTGCCTCCAATTTAAGTATTTTATTTATTAGAAGGGAGAACAAGATTAATAAATGGCTTAATAGTTAATACCAATGCTTCTCTTTAGAGGTGGTAGTTTTGTAGTTATGAAATTTACTATTGATAACTGGAAAAAATGGTAGAATTTCACTCTCTTGTAGCAGTGGTTTGAGTAATGAAGGCTTTGCTTGACAACTATGAGGCAAAACCTTCTCCGGACGGGCTGAGACAAACCCTTCTTTCCTTTCCATGGCTTTTGCTTCCTCTGCTGTTATTTTTGCAGCAAACCCAGTAACCACATAGTTGTAAGAATACACAACATCGTCGTAAGAATACACAAGTGGTTGGTTTGAGCTTGAAGTAGCAACTGGAAAAATGACTGATGCCACCTATCTAAATCTTTAGATTGCATAGATACTGCGTCTTCTGGTTTCTCTACAAAGACATGTAAGTTTCTAAGTTTCTTTGCCCTGTAGTTACTGAAATGAAGCCAAGTAAAAATATAACCACCACATTCAGTAACAACTTGCTGCACTTCTTGTTCTCCATTTTAGCAAGAGAACTAGAAAATGCTGCAATTAATTTGATTTCTTATATACTGATCGTTGAGTATATATATAGAGAGAGAGAGTATGATAATTTAGATGTGAAAAAGAGAATAATAGTGAAAATGAACAATGGCCAGTTCTTGTAGATGATAGAATCGGTGTTACCGAAAGCAAAGTTTAGAATAAGACTTTGTAATTATCAAAGCAACAAAGCACTGATAAAATCTATATATGGAGGCAGATTCACCTCCTCTCTATAATCAAGTATACGATATAATCTTCAGCTAAATTTGATCATAAATACTCAAATTTTTAAATTGTATTCTAATATAAGTTCACTAATTATAAGAAACAAATTACTCGAACATAATATAAACAACTATTTTTTTTCCTAATTTAAAATCAACAAATATATATAATAAGTGTAAGATTTTCTTGATCAAAACTTAAATATATATATATATATATATATAAGTTTTTCTTATTTGTTTGTTGGAAGATGCAATCTTGCCTAAGCAACTTGTAAATTAAATTCTCAATTTCAGTTTATGTTTTAGCCTTAATTCATATCCTATTAAAGATGATTTTAGGTATATATTATGGATAGTGATTAACTGATGTGTATTCTATTGATAAATATATGAATTTTTTATCATTAAGTAAGAGGATAACATGCATTTGAATCAAACACCTTTGGCAATTGGTCCTAAATTCCAATCGTTCAATGCAATTATTAAATGAAGCATTTTACACCTGATTCAGCATTATACAGGTTAGTCCTGAACTCTAGCATCTAGATTATTCAAAAATGACAGCAATTGGGCTTCTGACCCTATTCAAGTCTGTCCCAAGTAAGATATCCTTGAGAAAATGATCTAATGGCATTCCCATTTCTACTAAATGTCACTGAGTATGTTGCTTTTTGGATCAGGGCTTTGAAAACAAGAACGGTAGGCTTTACTTCAACATCCATACCTGGAGTTCCAATAATCTCCAGGTTGAAAGATGAGTCTGGCAATCCAACATTTGTTACTGTTCTTGTGTATTTCTGTGGACTGGATCCTAATTTGATAGAAAATGAAGGGTAATTTAATTGAGCTTCAGGTATGCTTGAATCCTTTGAGCACTTCACTTTTCGCCACACAATTACTCCTACCTGTTTGTCTGAATAACCTAGACCACATAAGTAAGGAATGTAATCATCAGGTCATAAAAAAGCCCTGGATCATTTGCTGCTGATGGGTTCACATGGCCTGCACCCATGTCAAAGACATTTGCTGGAATAAACTGTCGATCGGAAATTGGCTTGCCTCCAAGGTTATGCAAATTAGCAGTGGTCATTATGGCAGATTTTATGGCTGCAGGTGACCAATCAGGGTGAGCACTTTTGAGCAGAGCAACAATGCCACTAAGATGAGGACAAGACATTGAGGTTCCTGAATGCATAGCAAACCTGTTGGTAGTATTGTCAACTGAAACTAGCCAAGCAGCTAAAATGCTTACACCAGGGCCGATAACAACTGGTTTTAGAATCCCAGGACTTGTTACGCTAGGACCTCATGATGAAAATTCAGCAACCAGAGGAGCATCTGGCAAACCAGTAAATGTTCCTTTAAACAAGATTGTAGCCGTTGGTGAAGACATAGAATTGATAAAGGATTTGATGGCTAATCCATCTATGTAATTCACATTTGATCCAGGTAGCACAAAATAACTTCAGCTTCAGTAGCATAGCCTTCGAGTTTATGGTTCACTAATATCATGGCAGCAGCACCCTTATCTTTCATTCGGTTCTGGCTTGTCACACAGTACTATCTTCCCTTTGATATCAAAATTTTTCAATGATCCAGGCTCGGAGAATTCTAATGAATTTGAGCCTGCATAAACAAGCGAATAGAATTTTGGGAAGAAATCTTTAGGCTGGAAAAGGGATTGACCATAAAATTTTGACGTATTTCCAAGCAAAACTGTTGCTCTTATTGCTCTATCTATAGTGCTTGCTCCTACTGTTAGAATCCAAGGCGCATCATTAAATACAGAACTATCATATGGACCGTCATTTCCGGCTCCACAACTAACAAAAATTCCTTTTTGAATGGCCCCATATGCACCTATAGCAATAACATCATCAAAGAAAGGACCTGAATATACTCCCATGGAAATTGAAATCACATCAACCCCATCCTCAACTGCAGCATCCATTGCAGCCAACATATCAATCTCATGACAATCTGATTCTGCACAAACTCTATACATTGCCAAGTGAGCTAAAGGTGCAATGCCAACTGCTGTACCATTAATCTGGCCGTACAAATTAGCAGATTGCACAGGACTTCCAGCTGCTATGCTAGCAGTGTGAGTCCCATGTTTGAGGTTGTCCAATGGAGGCATACCATCAGAATCGAAATTTCTTGCACCAATGAGCTTGTTATTACATACTGTTCTATTGAATTCACATGTCCCTTTCCATTTTGCTGGTGGAGGCGGCATTCCCTCATCGCGGAATGAAGGAAGATCAGATGTTATTCCTGTGTCGATGAGTCCAATAATCACTCCTTTCCCATAATTTGAGTGATTCCAAAATCCTACATCTTGTTGCAGACCCATGACTGTGAGTTGTAAGCAGAGACAAAAACTTCTCCGGACGGGCGAAGACAAAACCTTCTTTCCCTTCCATGGCTTTTACTTCCTCTGCAGTTAATTTTGCAGCAAACCCAGTAACCACATGGTGGTAAGAATATATAATGCGATGCTGATTTGAACTTGAATTAGCAACTGGTAAAAATGATTGATACCAGCTATCTAAATCTTTAAATTCCATAGTCACTGAACCTTCAGGTTTCTCTAGGAAGACTAAGTTTCTAAGCTTCTCTCCCCTGCAGTTGCTAGAGAGGAACTAATTACTGAAATGAAGCTAAGTAGAAAAATAACAGCGACCATCTTAGTTTTTAGCACAAGAAGTTAGAAAATATTGGTACTTAGGTTGCCTATATATTAAAATTTCTAAAATGACAACCTATTAACAATTGTTTCCCCATGTAGATGTACAATTAAACATAAGCCATTTGTCAGATTTTCTTAATTAATTTACACAAAAAATCTGGCTAATATTGTATAAGAATCTGGTAATAATTAAAAATTAAATTCAACAACCACTAAAGAGATACTCAAGAATCTAAAACTATAATAGCATTAAAGTACTATGCTTGGAAATATGCATTATGCATAGCCAACTGTAATTTTTTTTTTTTCTTTTACAAAAACAATGGCTAAGCCTTAAGAACAACTACTTGTAGGTCCTTCCTTAATAATTGTAGGTTTTTGCTCTTCTATAGAATTTCTCCTTTTTTTATAGTCTCTTGAAAGGTGTATGCTAATAACTATCCCTTTCCAGTTTCCACTAAACTCTACTTTCCCACTTCCACCTACTTGCCACTGTACAGATGAATGTGGTGAAATCCTCTAGAAAACCCTCTTCCTATACATATCAAAAGCTTCACTCCGCTTTTAATTAACTTGTGGTCTCTTCATCAAATATGAGTCAATTCATTAATTAAAATTAATTAATTTAATTTAAATAATTAATAATAAAAAGATGAAAATAACTTTTAAGGGGTTTTAACATATTTGAGCCTCTAAAATAATTGACATGCCACACTCACCTGCGTTTTTGGTACAAACACAACTTTTTTTTAAGAGAAAATAAATATTACTATTAGTGAATGAATTTGTTTAGTAACTATTAATTAATGCATTTTACAACAATATATATTAAATGAAAAATTAACAAAATTATATATAAAAAAAATATTATTTAGAAATAACTCTTTAATCTTAATTTTTAAAAATTATGGTTGAATTATTATGAAAGTAAAAATATAACCTTAAAATTTCCGCAGCCCCCTTCTCCCCTCTCATCTCCTTTCTTTTTTCTTACCCTCTTTATCTCTACCTAACTCGTCATTCTCCAATTTTTCAACTTTGTCATCTTTATTCTCTTGCTTGAATGCCAATTATCTAAAAATATTGCAATAATTATTTTATTTTGAATTGTTTCGTTATTATTTTAAATGAAATTTGCTATTAGATCTAAATTTATTTATTTATATTTATATTAATTTTATTTATAAGTTTTCTATTTATAGAATTTGAATTTATTTTTTTTTTTATGAAAGTTTGTTTGTGGAGATGAAATTTCATTTGGTTTTCAACAGATCAGATTTATGAAATTACTTGATATCAATATCGAATAGTGCGTGTTTTTCGTTGATGTGTCAATTATAACTAGTAAACTGAATATTATTATTTTATAATTTAGTCAATAAAATTTAGGTATAAAACTCATTTTATATTTATTTTTATTGTAATTTTTTTAATTATTTTTATTGGAATGTACATTTTTATTACATAAATGAATGATTTTTTTAATAAATAAAAAAAGGAAAAAAAATATGGTCCGATTAATCTTAAATTTATTTTTAGACTCATCCAACACTATTTTTTTTTTGCTTACATTTAATACTTTGATATATATAACTTATTAAATATTTTTTCCCTCATATTCAATTCAATGATTTTTTTTTTAATTGTAATTTAACAGTAACATATCAACTATAAATCCATAATTCCCAACTTTTGCAATTTTTTTTTTTTTTTCTCTTTCTTTTGACTGAAATACTAAAACAGAAAATCTGTTTTAAAAAAAAAAAAAGTGAAAATCTTCAGATGCATCTAGAAACTAAAGGGAGCAGTACTAGAAAGACACCATAAGGCATCTATTTCACTGTGCCCATAACAGAGATGAATTAAGAAAGCAATAAAATGACATTTCTAAGGTCGGTGACAACGACTACAAAGACTGCCATAGCAGCCTCTGCTCTACCTTTGGCCTTTGCTTTCTCATCTCTCCCATCTTCCTCTCAGTCTTCTCATCGGAATACCAAACCCCATAGCCTCTCATTCCTCTCAATTTCCGCTTCGTCCCTTCGACCGCCAGCTCGCTTTGGCCTGGCCAAAAGCTTGGTTCAGCCTCCTTTTGCTGTTGGCATGGACGCACCCACTACTCAGGTTCCAGATTTAATATCTGCCCTTTGTTTTTATATCAAAATCTTTCAAATTGAGCTCTAAATTTTTTTTTTCTTTTTTGTTTGCAGGAATATGCAATCTTGCCTGAGCTACTTGTAAGTTAAATTCCTGATTTCACTGTCTGTTTCAACTTTGATTTGTATCGTAGTTACGGTGATTTTGGTTGTCTATTATTTATAATTGTTAATTCATGTAGGATTTCATTTATAACTGTTAAATTTTCGGTCTTGATTTGATGACAGACTGAATTCATGGTGGATATGAAGTGTGAAGGTTGTGTTAATGCCGTCAAGCATAAGTTGCAAACTGTTGATGGTATCCTATTTTTTGCATAAACAATCATTGATTGATTATACAAATATTGTTTTTTTTTTTTTATCCTTATTCGTGGTATGCTTCTTCGTTTTCCATTTTGGGGGAAAAATCAGGAGTGAAGAATGTGGAGGTGGACTTGGGCAATCAAGTGGTAAGAGTACTTGGATCTTCACATGTAAAGATATTGACTGAAGCTCTGGAGCAGACGGGTCGAAATGCCAGGTTGATTGGGCAAGGGGTTCCTGAAGGTTGGTCAACTAGAATTTTTGGGTTCTTTTATGCTATTTTGATAGTGCTGTCTTCTGGATATATACTTTTCTCTTTAAACATGTCTCTATGTGTGATCGAGTTATCTAAAGATGTAGATTTCTACACTTTGTTTATTACTTGGTATGCCTGGTATGCCTGCTCTGAAGATGATTTAATTTAAAATTTGTAATGGAGGTATAATTTCTTTACAGTTTACAAAGGCATTGATGGATGGTTCTGTTCCCTGGAATCTTAGTTATAAATCATGATGGAACAAACGTTCATAGTGATTCTTCGGTAGTTTCCATCACTTAACAACTTAGAGCCTCATGAATCCTTTGGTAGTTCTGCTTTATTTTAAGCTTCTCTCCCCAAAATGTTGGATAGGGATCCATTTTTTGAGAGTTGAGACCTTACGTATTCTTTAATATGTAATTAGGAAAACTTATTTGCTAACTCACCCCCTTTATGCCCATTTCTAAAATACCTTCACATCATAGATAGTCATCAGAAGAAAGCTTCAACTCGGAGGATCATAACTTTTTATCCTCATTGAACTTGCCAACATAGTGGATCCAATTCTTGCAAGGTGCAACAGGAATACTAACTATAAATCTCTTAAATATCAATATTACTCTCTTGTTAAATTCTCTAGATTTTTATTCTTTGTTATTTTGAAGAAATGAATATACTTTGGTAACTTTTTGACCTTAGACTACTTGTCATTCTCATGCTTCTAGTTTTTTGAACCTTTCTATTAATTTTCTTGGCAGCTAACATTTTCTGTTCCTCTGTAATGGCTTTTGGTCATTGCAGTATATTTCTGTTGAAGTTTGTCCGCTTAATTTTTCCTGTTGCCTATGCCTCCGTTGAAGAGGATATGTGTTACAATTTAAAATAGTGAATTGACCTAACTTCGCATTCTGTCAATATGTAGTTACAGTTTCTGAAGTAATTTACCTTGCTTTTGCCTGTCAGAATTTTTAGTGTCTGCTGCTGTTGCCGAGTTCAAGGGTCCAGACATTTTTGGTGTGGTTCGCTTTGCTCAAGTGAATATGGAATTGGCTAGAATTGAAGCTAACTTTAGCAGATTATCACCTGGGAAACATGGTTGGACTATCAATGAGTTTGGTGATCTGACAAGAGGTGCAGCAAGCACTGGGAAAGTGTATAATCCTACCAATCTAGGATCTGAAAAAGAGGTTTGTAATAGCATATGCCTGCTTTTAATATGTTATGCTTTTATTCTTTTGTCACATTGCTAAGTAACGCTAACGACTAATCATATAAATTATCATATTAATGCTACCGTATAGTAAAAAAATTGCTTTGAGCTACTTCGCTGGGGCCTCTGTTGATTGATTGACCTTTCACAAAACCAATAAATCTTTCTCCAACTACTCTTTGAATCATCCATTTGTTATTTAAATTTTTATTTTTTTTGGCCCCTTTTTTGTCTTGTGGTCTCCCATTTTTATGACCTTGCTTTATATCTTCAGACTGCAAGCATTTGCTCCGATTTTAACATTTGCTTCCATTTTTTGTGGTTAACTATATTGTCAAGTATACTTGCTCCCATTTTTATACTAGCATTCCCTAACTATGTTACTTGATTTTTCAGCCGTTGGGCGACCTGGGAACATTAGAAGTTGACGAGAAAGGAGAGGCCTTCTTCTCTGGTGCAAAACACAAGCTAAGAGTTGTAGATCTTATTGGGAGATCAGTGGTGGTGTATGAAACAGAAGATAAATCAGATAGTGGTGTCATAGCAGCAGTAATTGCTAGAAGTGCTGGAGTTGGTGAAAACTACAAAAAGTTATGTACATGTGATGGGACTACCATATGGGAATCAAGCGATAAAGATTTTGTCACCAGCAAGGTCTGATAATTCCCGTAAACACATACTTTACCAATTGGTCCTCTTGTTCGCCCAATGAAGGGTTTGTCGTTTTCTTTATGTATAATCTATCTGAAAGTCGAATTGTAAGAAACAAAAGTGACTTTTTGGTCTAATAAAGGAAAACGAGCACTGGCCTCTTATTTCAGGCAATAATTATGATGTTTTGCATGAACTGCTTTTTTAATGGTTTAGATTGTCGCAGTATTTTTGTTTTGGGTCAGCAATTCCGCCTGGTATATAATTCAGAGATTTTGTTTGTAGTTGGGGGTGAAAGATTGTTGTAATACCCCAGGGCTTTACTGATTCAAGCCCAAAAAAATACAATTTTGAATTTGATATAGAAATCTTTTCAAAGGTGATGGAATAATACACCTTGCTGCTCTTTCTTTGTTCTCTATATGACAAAAGAGCAGAGACTGAGAGAGAGAGACAGAATTGATAAGAGTGATAGGATACCAGTCGACGTTTATTATACAGTCAAAATGGTTACTCGGAAACTAGGATAACTGAGCCCGCAAAATCCATAAACAGACAGAATTGATAACAGTGATAGTATACCAGTCAACGTTTATTATACAGTCAAAATGGTTACTCGGAAACTAGGATAACTGAGCCCGCAAAATCCATAAACACAAACCTGAATAATCAGACAATAAAACCTGTATAGTAACTAGAAGAATTAGCAGATTAGGTCTTCAAAGGCAATATTCCCTCCTTCTTTGCCATCTCGTAGAGAGCAATGGCCATTAGAACCTTTGCATCAGCTGTCATGCGCCAAAGTTTCCCATAGGGAACCACACGAACCTTAATCAGCTCACCATGATCACGAAGGCCGGTCTCTTTGCCTTGCAGTTGAGTGACAATTTCTTTATCAACAGTCCCTCGATAAAGGAACAGACTAATTTCTTCGTCACATCCTCCCTAACCATGGAATGGCAGACAAGAATGTAACGTATAGATAGCATCTTTCTCAAAAACTGTTCCTATACTAAAAACAAGATGTGAAGTATGACGATATTTGCAAAGTACACCATTCAACAAGACATTTGCAGATATTAAAGATACGTGAGTTCATTCCAAATGATCCCAGATTGCGAGGATGTACTTCTTAAAATGCAATTCTATTCAAGCAATAGCAATGAATTTGAACAACAAAAAGCATGTGACTTGACAAATGTTAAAACTGCTAATCACATTTTTTTTAATATTAAAACAGCTTCCTTGTTCCAGCTTTGGAGATACTTCTCCAAGAATGCTCAAGATTTATACGCACTTATAGATTTTGTACATCATTGGACTAAAAAAATTGAAGGATTGTTGAATTATTGTATCATAATCCTAGACATCCAAAATGTTTCTTAACTCAATTTGGAACAAATACTGACAAAATATAACCAAAAAAAAGATGAAAATCTGTACCCACATACCGGAGAAGGAATAACTCTGCATCCAGTTGATGGATCTAGGAAGGCAGTGAGGTCAACCATGTCTTCTAGATTTAAGCGAATACCAGTCTCTTCTTCAACCTGTCATAGTCATCTGATTGTCACACACTAGAACTTAGATCTGCAAAACTATCTCATGTGTCTTCTAAGTTGAGTTGGACTTTAACGGATGCTTGTGTAGTCATATTCTTTCTGTTTGTTTGGTTTTCTTTTCAGTTTTTTTAGGGATAAAATTATATTTCTTTACTAGAAAGAACTACTTATGCTGAGAAGAACAGACCTCACGAACTGCAGTACCAACAAAATCACCCTTATCATCATCCAACATCCCAGCAGGTAATTCCAAAACAAGCCTCCCAGTGGGAACCCTAACCTTCGACATGCATGAAAGTTCACAAGCATTTAGGTGAAGTAGCAGTATAGAAGTAGCTATATTTTAACTTGAATCTATTTGCAATAGATCTTCAAGAAAGACACATAATAAAGACATTAAAAATACCTGTTCAGTAAGAACAGCATACGTCTCACCTTCAGATTCCAAAAGAATTAGTACAGCTACAGCTGGTCCTCGTGCAAATACTATACCTGGAACCTAAGCATGTTTTAGTTCTTACAGAAAGACATGGAATAGCATCGATTTTGTTGCTTCCGGAATGCTATAAGAAATGTGTTATTTTGTACATCTCCACCGAGTAGCATGGAAAGCAAAAGTTCATGAATCTCATTGGAAATAAAATTCAAGAATGAACTTTAGGTATTTGAGGAGTGTAGCAATGATTAAACATTAAACCAAGGCTGATGACAGAAAAAGAAATAAGGGAAAAAAAGGGCAAAAGTAAAATTATGTACAATTATGTTAACTAGGCTCAATCCATACCAGTAAAAACTTATACACCAAAGTTATGCAGGGAGATGAACAAATACCTTTTTCCCTGTTTCCTGATAAAAAATGTCTGCCTTGAATTTTAAAAAGCCAACGTGCTGTCCAAACATATCCACTCCCTATGTCAATGGCACATCAATTAAAAGTTAAAACATGTATAAATCAAGGAAAGAAAAGAAAGTATACTAGATAGTCATGGTGCAGCATAAGTGAATTACACTAAGAAGAGCATCATTAATTTTTTTATAGCAGACATTATGTGAAATCATGAACCTAAAGGCAATAAAATTAAATTGGCAGCAGGGTAATAAATTGGAATAAAGTTCATATAGTTTCCAAAACAACACGAAGAATCCTATTCCTGTTACTCAATCACAGTTAAATTCAGTTCAAGAAATAGCAGTAGCTAATGGTTAATACAAATGAGATTCAAGCCATCAATGGCTAACATATTGGAATTGAATAAAAGAACTAGCGAATAATACCTGAACAAGGACTCGTTTTAATGAATAGGCGCCATTAGCTAAAATCCCAGTTTCAGATTGCAAGTTCTTTAGCCACTGCTTAAACAGTGATGAATCAATAGCATTCCTGCAACCAAAAAACATGAAATAGCACCAAAAAAATCAAATTAGAAACGAGAATTTCTTTTCTTCTATTTTCTTATACTCGCCTGAAATCTGAATCGGAGACGCCAGGGGCCGCGACAATCTGGACGGATTGGCCGGGTTGACTCGGCAAGATGAGGGAGTGAGTTAGAGGCTGCGGTGAATCGGTGGACATTTTGAGACAAGATGCTCTTCTACTTTTACCAGTTTGATGCAGCAAACATAGAGACGACGGTAAGAGGAACCGTTTTGGGAGTGTGAGCAGAGACATGGAGCGGAAGCTTGAAGAATATAAAAGCCTTGTTCACTTATACCAGACTATTGTATTTCATAAAACTTTTATAAAAAAAAATAGAAAAATATAATTTATGTTCATATATGGTTTTTCAAGTAAAATTTGAAATCTAGATTTTTTTTAATTTTTCATATTATAATTTTTTCAATTACTTTCAGTTATTAAATAAGAAAAAAAATTTACTATAAAATTTGATATTAAACAATTCTTTTTACTTTACTTCTTATTAATTATTCATTTTTTTTTTTCGTATATGTATAATTTCTTTATAATTTCATTATTATAATGATTTTAAATAAAATAATATAAATTTTTTTCTATTATTTCAGTAAAAAAGCAACTATTTCACCAATAAAACTCACTATATATGAAAAATAATCATCTTTATTATAAAATTTGATATTTTCAAATTAAAAGCCAATAATTAAATTGCATATAATATCATAGAAAAATATTTTTATCTATTTAATATAATATTAATATTTAAGATACAAATAAAAATGTGTTAATTTAAAAAAAAATGATAAGATTGTAAAAAAAATAGTAATACAGCGATTCCTCCTAATATAATAAAATTAAAAAGAGAGAGAGAGAGTGATAGTTTGGCTGTAAATTAAGTCATAATAAATATAGAAAACTACAATATGAATATGTTCTCTAATTTCAAAGGAAAATAATTTTTTTATTAATTTAATTATGATCAAATCCAACTCAAGCTTCAT
>CANXYC010186658.1:0-13323 GCA_948193065.1 Aleurites moluccanus
TCCCTTGCGGGCACTTAGGGGCTCTACCATATTTTTTCTTAAAGGCTTCTATCCTGTCTTTATTCCTAAGGTTGGTTTTCCTTCTAATAAACCTAGAAGGTTTATTTAACCTCTTTTTATTGTTTCTATCATTTTTCGATATTCTTCTTTTTCTATATCTTTTAAATTTTCTCTTTTTTGTATCACAAGAAGAACATCCTGCTTCAGATTTCTTTCCTATCCCCTTTTCATTTGTTGTAGTACACCCATACCTATCAGGAACATATTCAATCTAAGAGCAACAACTTTTGTTCAAATAAGGAAGACGTTTTGTATCTTGTCTTACTTGAAGTTCAGTATATGCCTTTCTCAAGGCATACCTAACTGCCTGTATCTTACCTCCTAATCCATCAACCACTTTTTCTTCATTTAGGAGAAGTTGATAGGTATTCTTTGCTACCTCTGGCCATGGTTCTGGGAGCTTAGCAAAAAACGATGTTGACATGTAATTTTGAGCATTAAGATCAAGATTATAATAATATTTCTGAAATTCACATGCATAGTTATCAAAATAACACATGTCACATATCTATAGTTTCATCAATGCCATTAAGGACTGTTCTCTCTCTAATGACTCAGTTGATATTGAGAAACCACAAAATTCTCTTTTCAGGGCATCTACTATGATAGCTAGAACCTCATCTACTAGAACTACTTTCCTAATTTCATCTCTAATAGAGGTTTAAACTACTAACTGATCCCAAAATTTCTGAGCATTGCCAACCATGGTGGCTTTGCAAAGTTCGTAGGTGGCCTCAGTTGAGTAGCTACATGCTCTAGTTGTGAACTTGATCATGGTAATCCACTCATCTATTCTTTCAGAAGCATGCTTTTCACAATATAAATTTAGAAAAGTTGTTGGGGTGATTACGGGCCTTAATGGATTATCCCTAGGTTGAAATTCTGGTTTCATTCTATGGGGATAATTTGGTTTATATTCTGCCCTCTTTGTAGCAAGAAGCTCATTAAATGTTCTATCATCTAAATGCAAAAGAGTTTCTTCTACCAGACCTAGAGATTTTCTAAGGTCTTCAGCTGCTTTGTTACTTTCCTGGTTAGCAGCTCTAATGTCAGGGTCAGCAATATAAGGAACTATTTTGTCTTTCCTTAATTGCAGAATTTCTTTTTCAGAAAGTGATTTTTTCAAAGCTCTTTCTCGCTCAATTGCATCAAGCCTATCATTCACCAATTTTCCTACTTCTTTTGCTAAAGCATTTCTCTGTTCTGGTGAATCGCTTGTATTTCCTTTTGCATGCAATTGCTCAAGGAGAAGGCTCACTTCATTATGAATATTTTGGAATGAAGTCAATCCTGAAGGATTAGAACTGACACTCTCTTACCTATCTAATTTTCCCATTTTTTTATCTAGAACTTCTGGGTGTATTTTCAATTTTTCTTTATTTTCTAAAAACGTTACCTAATTTTCTAGACCTGGAGAATTTTCCCAGAGAGTAAGAAAAAAGTCAATTTTTCTGAAGTGCAATCTTTTCCAAATTAAATAATCTTTTTTTAGATTATCACTCCAATTTGAAGTTCTAAAGGTTACCAGAGGAGTATCTTGATCTAAAATGGCTAATTGATTAAAAACTGGATACTGCTCTTCTAGAAATTCAATTATGTCAGCTACACTATAATATTCATGGGCAATTTTATTTTCTAAGGGAGAATTTCTATAAATAGAATCAATTCTAATTAATTTGTCCCTATGTTGAATTCTCCCACAAACCCAAGAATATTCCCACTGTATCAGTGGATGCTCTTTTCTGTCTGTAATCGAAAAGTGTTTTATACTATTATACACTCTTCCAGGGATTAATGAATTCCCTCCAAAAATTTCATCCATAAACTAGCAAATTAAATAAATATTGGACCTATATGAACAGTATTTTGAAAACCAGGGACTAAAATGTAATTAAATATTAGTTTATTCTGGAAAAGGACTTTTATATTTTAAAAACTAAAGTTCAGGGATTTTATCGTTACAAATTAAAGTTAGAGGACCATAAAGTGCATTAGTTAAAGTTGAGGGACTATGAATGAAACTAACCCTAAAAAAAAAAGTCACTTATCCATTTTTCTTTTTTAAAAGAATTTCACCCGTTTTCATCATCAATCATTGTCCTCCAAATAAAAAAAAATAAAAATAAAACTTTCGGTAAAAAAAATAAATTATTGTTTCATTTGGGGAAATATCCCAAAATGATATTTTGTGTAATAATTTTTGCAAAAATGATATTAATTTTTCAAAGTTCATAATTTTGATAGTCCCTTCTTTTTTTTTAGGATAAGTTTATTCTCACATGAAGTGAAATGACTTTTCACCCTATCCACCTAACGTCCTTTCGACTCATCTGTGCAAGTTTTTCTCTCCACTTCAGAAACGAAATAACCTTAGACATTTTTCTCTCTTTCTCTTGTGAAACGCAAGCTTTGTTGCATTTTCTCTCTCTCTCTCTCTCTCTCTCTCTCTCTCTCTCTTTGAAATCATAGGCTTTGGAACATTACCTTCAAAAACGCAAAAATTCATTTTGTTTTCCTTTCTCTCCTCAAAATCCCAACTCATTCTTGTTAATTTATCTATAAGTTTTTTATTATCTTCTTTGTTTATGTTTTTCTTTTAAGATTATTTGATTTAAAATTATCAAGTGTTTTACTTTTAATATTATTTAGTTAGAATCAAATAATCTAAAGTATAAAGTCGAAGTCAGTTATAAATTAGTTGAATGAGTCCAAAATTAATCGAAATTTGTTTAAAATTCTCGGATCTGAATACTTTTCAAATATTTTTTACTATTTGTTGACTAATCTGACCTAAAAAAAAGTCAAAGTCAATTAAAAATTAGTCAAATAAGTCAAAATTTAGTAGAAATCATTTTAAAATTAGTCGAAGTAAGTTGAAAATATTTTTGTAGGTTTTTGAGAATAAATTTCCCTCGTTTATGGCTTAAATAAATGCTTAACTCTTGAAAATCAGCTATATTGAAACATCTCATATTTAACTCTTGAAAAATCAGTCTATGAAGGGAGTTTGAGGATATAAATAGCTCTTCTTCTTCCCTTTGTATTTCATCCTCTCAATTTCCTTTGATCCTTGACTTCAAGTCTTCTTTCTGCCAATGACTTCTAACGTCATAAATCATTCTTATCTCTTACTCATGGCGACTATTCATAATCAATTTACCTCTGCGTGTTAGTCATGCAATAGTAAAGGACTTTTTTTTTCCTTCTCTTGTACTTCATTATTTAGCATGAAGATTGCATGTTTCTTAATTTATGCCAGTAAGAGCATCCTTAGAGGCATCTTCAGATTTATCGCCAACTTTTAGTATTATGTATTGTATTTTAGGACAAACTGTATATCTAGATAGTTAGTCATCTCATGTAATGCTTATTAATAATAAAGATTATCTTTTATTAGCAATAATATTGTCTTTTACTTTTACTTTAATATAATTCAATGCAATTGCCGAACTTTTAATACATTTCGACTATTTTTTGATTAAATTTTGAATAATTTTTTACTAATTAGACATAATATTAAAGTCGAATTCAACAGTAAATTAGTCAAAGACATTAGAAAATTAGTTGAAAATAACACAAAATTAGTTAAAATTAGCAGAAATTTAGTCATAAACTTAAAAATTAGACTTATTTTAGAGTTTAGACTAAATTTCGACTAATATTATATTCTGAGATATTTTTTTAATATGTTTGCTTGAAATCTGACTTTATTTTGATTAGTTTAGTATAAATTTCGACTAATTAAAGATTAATTTTGAATTAGTTGAAAATTAGTCGAAATCAGTTGAAATTTAGTCAAAATCAATTAAAAATTAGATTAATTTCTTCTTTGTAGGTTTCTACTGACACATATGATGATCTTATTAATTAGTGGCATATCTAAGACCATGTATTCTAAACCGAATAATACTGAAACCGTCATATTTGACTCTTGAGATCGATGAATAATAACTGCAAGGAGTGACAATTAAGAAATTTGGAGGTTATAAATGACTCATCTTCTTCTCTTCGTACTCCATCCTTTCATTCTCTTATCCCTAGATGAATAAGCATAATTAAAAACGATTTTTGAAGTCTTCTTTCTACCCATAGGCTCTAACGTGACAAATCATTCTCATTTCTTGAGCAATGAGAAAATTCCTCATGTGAAACTAATTTTGATATTTACTTCCTCACGAAACTGGAGCTCTGTTAATGTTAATTTCATCTCCAGGGATTTTATTTCTTTAACTTATATGAAGAAAGATCATCTGACTGTTCACTATCAATTTACCTATATGTATGTGTCAATAACCTTGCAATAAAAAAGTTTGTTTTTGTTGTTTTTCATTATTTAGCATGAAACAGAGACTCCTTTGAAGTTTGCCTGTTTTGTAATGTATGACAGTAAGGTCATCTTTAGATTAATCTATTTACAGTCAATTTACCTCTGTGTATTGGTCATGTAACAGTATAGCACAATACTTCTTTTTGTTTCAGTTGTTCTTCATTATTATTCAATATGAAGTTTGTCTGCTTGTTAATGTCTGCAGTAAAGACATCTTTAGAGACATCTTCAGATTTATAGCTAGCTTTTAATATTATGTACTATATTTTAAGATAGTTTGTCTTCTCATGTAATCTGTGTATTTGTACTGTATTTTACTTTATAATAATAAACTTTTATTCACAATAATCTTTACTATTATTTTTACTTACTATAATTAAATTCAATTACACATTATTTAAATAATTTATGAATATTTTGAGTATTTTCGACTAAATTCCAGCTTTGTTTCGACTAAACTGACATAACATTTAAGTCTAAATTAATAGAAAATTAGTATAAGACAACAAAAAATTAGTCGAATTTAATAGAAAATTAATCCTAAATTTACAAAATGCGACTTATTTTAGAGTTTAGACTAACTTTCAACTAATTAAGGATTAATTTCAAATTATTTTTAATTGGTTATTATTTATTTTGAAATCTGACTTATTTTCATTAATTTAGAATTAATTTCGACTTATTTTGAATAAATTATGACTTATGTTTGAAATCTAACTTGGTTTTAATTAATTTAGAATTAATTTAGACTTATTTTAAATTTATTATGAATTATGTTTGAAATATGACTAGATTTGATTAATTCATGATTAATTTTAACTAATTAAAAATTACTTATCAAGTGAGAATTATTTACAATCGGGGAAAGAGAAAGTGAGGAGTTAGAATTATGCAAAAATGATCTGTGTAATTTATAAAATATAATTCAAGGGCAAATATATCAAGTGGAGGTAGAATAATATATATATATATATATATATATATATATATATATATATTTTGCTAAAAACATTATATATAATTTTTGAGATATTTTCTTTTCACTTATCATTTTTTTTTCATTTTTTTCATTTTTAATATTTTTTAATTTAAATTTAGTGGATCCAATAAAAATAAGATAAATTAATTTTAAACTGTTATGAGCCTGTCACATCAACTCCCTTTAACGTTATTAGTGTTTTTATCCATCCCGAACTAACGAATAATAACATAGGCATCATTTTGTTAAAAAATTTATAAGATTCTAATAATAAAACGTCCAAGTTATGGTGCATTTTTTTCTTATTTTTCCCTAAAATGTATAATAGAAAAATTGTGGAAAATACCTAATTTAAGGTCTAATATTTACCCAAAATTCAATGCAGGCGCTAAATTTTATTTTTTGTTCAATCAGCCCCTTAAAGTTCAATTTTAGCTTAATTAGGGGCTTCATTAGACAAGAGACAAACGACTCTATTTGTCAAACGAATAAAGTAAAAAAGTAAGACTCATTTCATATTTTTAAAAAATAAAAAATATTAAAATTTAGAATTTAATAAATAAAAAAATAAATCTCGAGTTTCATTCATTAATCCAAAAAAAAAGAAAATAATAATTAACAATCAAACATATAACAATAACAAAAACCCAAAAACACCAATTGCAAACAAATCTAGAAAAGGTGCAATAAACTAGAGATACTATGATAATTGAAAAAAAAAAGGAAAATGAAAAGAAAATTAAGGAAAATGAAAAAAAAAATAAGACAGTGAAGAAAATATGATGAAATTGTAATTTATTAAGGATTAAATAGTTAATTTTTTAAATAAAAAATTATTTCGTTAATTTCATTAAATCTTAAAAATTAAATAATAAACTAACCTTAAAAAATTAAAAAATTTAAGGAGACATGTGCTCCTCCTTACTTCTTAATAAATCCGTTTCAGCAACGATTCAATCAATAGTGCCACTTAATTCCTTGGGCCAATGAATATAAAATAATAAATCCATTTCAACAACAAAGTAAAATAACCCCAAATACAATGTCTCAAATAAACATATTCGGAAAGAATTAAAGAAATATAGATCGGAGATCTCTAGGTGTTTAGCATGTCTGCATGTGTGAATCATTATTTTCCATTATTGATTGGTGGATAGCTTTGTTATCGTCTCCAAGTCATATATATATATACATATTGTGTATTGTGAAAACCTACAAACAATAAGAAGCACAATCAAATTAACAAGGTAGACGATCACATGGAGAGGCTTCCACGCGAGGTTGTACTCGACATACTTTCTAGACTACCCACAGCATTTTTACTGAATATTAAGCTTGTATGTCGATCATGGCATAACTTAGTGCAAGACCCAATCTTTGTTGATCTCCATTTCACCCGTAAAGCTCATAATAGTCTATGTCTTATCTTATATGGCGACCATCCTATTCAGAACCAACTATATGCTCTCTACTTATATCCTCATAACAACATAATGGGGATGGTGAAAAAACTTTGTGTACCAATGCTGTCAGAGTTTGACATGGTAGCTTCTTGTAATGGGTGGCTATGTTTACGTGAATCTTCGAGCAATACATTTCATTTATACAATCCTTTCACAACGGATATCTTAGAGTTGCCTAATTCTAGTCAAAATTCGAATGTGGGGGCAGTATTTGGATTTGGATTCCATCCCGAAACAAAAGAATACAAATTGCTTAAGCTTTCACATGTTATAAGCAACGCTGGAGTCCCTCGAACTTATTGCGGATTCGATCCGCGATCAAAAGTTGAAATTTTTACAGTGGGAAGCCTCACTTGGAGAAATTTAGGAGAGACATACTATTCTCCAGTTCGGTCGCCATCACAGGTTTTGGTTAATGGGAGATTTCATTGGATTTGTAGGCCAAGGGGCGGATATTACTTGGGTTGTAGGCTAATCATCTCTTTTGACTTGGGACGCGAGAAATTTGGAGAGATCTCAAGTCCAAATTCTGCTGGTTTTGAAAGGTATGGTTACCATAAACTGAAATTAGTAGTTATAGAAGGATGTCTCTCTGTAGTTCTTAATCCTAATTATGAGCTATTTGAAATTTGGATCATGAAAGATTATGGGGTGAAGGAGTCTTGGACTAAAGAATTCAGTATTAGTGGCCATTTACCAAGAGAATTGGAGCAAGATGTTATTGAACCTACTTTGAATATTTCAAAATTATATAGGAGGTCATTTACTCGAGTTATTTGCAGTCTGAAAAATGGTGAAATCTTGTTACAATACAATTGTAAAGCATTGGTTTCATTTCACCCAAATCATGGAACATTTAGGGTTATGACCATTTCTGGAATGCTCAATTTGTTTGAAGCAGTTGTTCACATGGGTAACCTCAATGGGATTGACTCACTTGTTAGTAAATAAATAAAAATCATGTCTTGAGTATGTTAATAATTAGACCTTTATTTCTAGTTCACATGTATTTCCTTTCCATCAATTTTAAACTTTTCATTGATCTCGTCATTTGATGTTTGTATTGTTTTGTTTTCCATTGATTCCTAATTGAATATTTCTTATTCAAATATTTTAAATTGGGAATCATGTATTATACAAAAATAAAATTAAATCATGTATTATACAAAAATAAAATTAAGTATGAGATTAATTTTAAGTAATATAATATTTAGTTATCCAATATTTTAAAACTGGATTGATTAGAGAATCGATAAAAATAGATGGTCAGAAATTCAATCGGGGTTGAATCAATTAAATCTAAATAAAACAAAAAATAATTAAATTTAATATTATATAATAAAAACATACATTAATATTTTTTTATTATACAATAGAAAAATAATCCAATTAAATTTAAAATAGTAATATAATAATAACTAGTTATTATAAAAATAAAAATTATCAAAATTAAATTAAATATGTAATAAATATAAAATATATTATAATTATATTACATATTAAAAATATAATAAATAAAATATATTTATATAAAATAAATTAATTACTACACATTAGTTTATAAATAATTAAATAATAATTAAAATAAAATTTCAAATCACAAATATATATACTAAAGCCAAGCATAGTTAATTGCAAAACTAAGGCCAGTAAGCTCTCACACATCATGAAATCGAGAAATTATCATGTGCTAAACAAATATTTTGGACCAAATACATAATAATGACTTGTCATTTAATTAAAAATAATTCTTATATTTAAAATTTTATTTAAAAGATACGAGTAAAAATACAGTCCCTACTAGCAATGAAATGGTTCCCATTATGTATTATCACAAAAACATAATTAAAAAGCTAATAGTATAATTTATTAATTAATTAAATTATTTGATAATTATAAATATTAAATTTGAGAAAATATTAATAAAATTTATTCTTAATATAGTGAAAAGAATTTTAGAAAACCTTCTGAAAATCTTCGGTTCAAATCTTCTTGAATACAAGGATTTATTAAAAAAATTTAAAAATAAAATGGTGCCTTTTTTATTAAAAATTAAAAAAAAAACAATGTTATAGTTTGACAATAATTTAAAATTATTTGTATAATTCATTTAGAAATTAATTTCACAAATTTTGATAAATTTTAATTTAATTATGTTCAATTTCATAAGATTAAATTTGTAAAATTGAATGAAGAATTTTTAATATTTTTAACATAAAAATATATAGTTTGATTAATATTTTTAACATAAAAATATATAGTTTGATTTTAAGGAATTCATTGATTCTGAAAAAAAAAAAAAAAAAAGAGGGAGACGGGCTCTATTTCATTTTTTGAATAGATTTTTTTGTGATTTTTTAATTTTAATTTTTATATTTTGCTTATAATTTTTTTTTTAATAAATTAATGACATCCTTAAATGGAAAATGACTAATAAGTTAGTGATTGTTATTGTCATAATTTTAAGTTTAGGATTAATTTTGAAAGTGGATGTATAAATTAAGATTTTTTTATATATATAATAAACCCTTTAGTAAAAGTAATATAATTAAAATGTAAGCATAACTTAGTGAATTTACAACTAACTATTATATAGAGTTGTTTTAGGTAAAAGGGGAAAGAAAACAAATAACACAATTATATCAAACACTTCTAAAGTAAGAACTTCACACATAACATGAACTAACAAATGATAAATTTCAGGCGGCGGTTTTTCAAAGAAGTGAATACAAAGTATAAAGAACTATAATATAGAGTTGTTCAAAAAGAGTAAAATATCAAGTCTCAAGTTCAATTGAGTAGAATGAAAAAGATTTATGTAAAATAAAAATTAAAAATAAGACATTCATATAATATAACTCATTAAAAATTTTACGATATATCCAAAGTAGACTGCAATCTAAACAAACATTGAGATTGATGTGAACTTTAATTAGATTAAAATTAATGATGATTTCTTTGTATATATTCATATTCAGTGGCGGATTTAGACACGAGACGGCAATCACTTTTAAATTTTTTAAAAATTCTTAGTATATATTATATATTTTTAAGATATTTCAATAAATATTATTGTTTGCCTCTCAATTTTTTTTTTTAAATTTATATCGTCTCTAAAAATAAAATAAAAAATTATCATAGTTAGAAGTTAAATAGAATATAATTCATCATTTAGTCATAATGATAAAAAAATTCCTCAAATATAAAGGGAAGATTGATAGGATCTTTTATTGGAAAAAATGAAATATTTTGTCAAAACGTATGAGAAAAATGATATTTTTGATATGAATACTCGATATATGGTAGGTGAGTGTCGATCTTGCAATAACAAAAATTCTATTATAATTAAGCAATATCATCAAATTAATATAATTTTAGATATAATTAAATTATTTGTTTTTAGCATGTCTTTAGATCTTATGCATGACTATTAAACATTATTTACTTTCAATAAATTTTGGCTTAAAGATTTCTCTGAACAAGAAGTTATATTTTTGAAAGTTGAATTAGAATTTCTCAAACTTTATGTTGATCAAAATTTAGATTTATGAAAGACATGAATAATTTCATATTTGTATCAAATTTTAGTGAAGACGATAAAGTTGATGTTTATCATCTCATTGCTACTTGTATTAATTTTATTTATATCTATTGCAACAACAAATATGTATTTTCTACTATGAATATTATCAAAACAAAATTACACAATAAGATAAAGTTAATTTTCTTTCAACTCATTAACCACTTATATATATTTAGAAGGACATAATTATAGATTTAATACTAATCATATTACCGATTAAAATTAAAAAAAAAAAATCAACAAACACAATCTAAATTCTCTAATGTTAATAGATAAGTAGATGATCATATGTAATGATTAGGCCCGTATGAATTACTGGCTTAACAATTGGGATAAGACTCAGTTTAACCACATGGCCCAAAAGTCAACCCTAATGTGTTAGTAGTAGTCCACTAAGATCCTTTATATACTATTTATATAATAAGTCTTTTTTTGAAGTGAGAAAGAGGTATCACATATAAGGAGTACCATATTCTCCATTTAAATTTTAGATGTCATCGCTAGGTCTATACATATAATTCAGATCTGGTCCACCAGGCGATATTTTCACATTTTCGGCTAGTGATCAGATTCTAATACCATTTTTTAATAACCAAGGCCATGTAAACTAATGGCCTAACAATTGGAGTAGGTTGGGCCTAACCACATGGCCCAAAAAAATCAACCATAAGGTATTAATAATAGTTCATTAAGGCTCTTTATACACCATTCATATAAGAGGTCTCCTTTTGATGTGGGAAAGAGACATCACATAAAAAGAATATTACAATTAAACATTTTAATTGTAAATTATATATATGTAAGCCCCATGATTTGAACTTGGGGTCTAATAGTGTTTTTAGCTTGATGATTAACCACCAAGTGATGCCTCTTTCGCACATTGAAAAGTGACTTATTATATATATAAATGATACACAAGGGGTTTTAGTGGACTACTACTAACACACTGTGGTTGACTTTTAGACCATGTGATTAAGTCCAACACACTCCAATTATTGGGCCAGTAGTCCAGGCTCGTGTCATTACAAATAGTTCAGAGCTTGATCATAAGTCAGAAATGTGAAAACTTCACCTAATGAGCTAAATCTGGGTTAAATGTATGGGCCTGATAAGAACGTCAGGAATTTGAGTGGTAGAGAATGTGATACTCCTTATATGTAATGTCTTTTTTCCACATTGAAAATAGATTTTTTATATGAATGGTATATAAGAGACTTTAGTGAACTACTACTAACACCTTAGTGTTGACTTTTGGGCCATGTGGTTAGGTCTATCCCACTCTAATTGTTAGATCAATAGTCCACATGGACCCGAGTTATTACACCATAATTTTATTTAGATATTATTATTTTATTTAAAAATACATGGATAAATTTAATTTTTTTTATCAGTAATTATAAATAATTACTTTTAATATATAATTTATATTTTATTACTATTTAAAATATATATATTTGACAATTTATTGTTTATTCTTTTACGAAAGTTATTTTCACTCCAAAATTGAGAGGTGAGATCTGCCACACCACATTGGAAAGGTAGTAGCAATCATTATATTCTTAAAATACTTTATTATAGACAGGTTCAAGAAATAAATAATAATACATAACTAATTAACTTGATGTACATACATGGGAAAAATAAATTACAAGGGATGTCTCCAAGAGCAAGTGTTAATAGCATAAGCGATGTTTTATATACATATTGAAAAGGAACAAGAACAGAATTACCACTGAGCATTAAGAAAATCGCCAGCGACATATACAAGAGGCCAAGGAACTGGTAAATAAATCAAACATAACATTAAGCAGAAAAAATCCAAAAAAATGAGAGGTTGGATGCCGAAATTGATGATTTAACTAAGGAACAGATGCTTTTAAATTATAAATGGCATAGATGAATCATTAAATGAATCACTAATTTGATAGGTTGATACTAACATATCATTACAAAAAATCATTGTTCATGCATATCAACTAACTAATTATAATTTTTCATGCTCATGCAATTACAATTACGAGTGAATATGATAATTAATTATCTAGATTGGGAATGTATATTATAATTAATACGCATTATTCCGCTCATAATCTATTTTGGTAGATTAGTTGACTTAAACAATCATATTATTAACTCCAACGTACCAAAGTGCACCAGCTTTTTTTTTCTTAATTTACTCTCATCTCTAACCATCTTCTTCGTATTATTTGTCATATAGTAATTGAAATCTCTTTATTAGTAAACAAGGGTTCCATTATCAGAATATCAAGAACAATTAAGCTATTAGATACACACCATGGATAAACTCCCCCAAGAGATTCTCCTCAACATATTTTCAAGGCTGCCAGTCACATTTTTACTTCAAACCAAGTGTGTAAACAAAGCCTGGCAAGCCCTAACACATGACCCTCTTATTATTACTATGCATTTCTCTCATGCCTTGAACCAACATCCATATCTCATTTTACACTCCGATTGTCCTCTCCAAAACTAGCTTTTTCTTATAGATTTCACTATTAGTCATCACAACACCCTTAAAAAAATTACTACACCTATAACACCTGAATTTGATGTTATAGGTTCTTGTAATAGTCTGCTATGCCTATCTGATTCGTCGGAAAACAAAACAATCTATATATATAATCCTTGCATGATGTGGAGAGTGCTTCCTTAGAATTCTTGGACCGCTTAGATAAGAAGAAATAGAAGCAGAAGCCCAAGTAGTTTATTGGTCAGTTGGGTCGGGGCCCGTTTGGCTTTCTGAGAGCAGCTTATTTTGGCCTTTATTGACCATAATCCAATGGGAAACGGCCGACAACCTTTTTAGGTTAAATTCCAATAAAAGAAATAAATCACCAAATCTATATCATAATGAAAATAAAAATATTACATAATAACTGCCTTAAAAAGA